>JACCIX010000705.1:10000-138348 GCA_025506515.1 Flaveria trinervia | reverse complement strand
GATTATACTCCAAGTTCATAGATCGTAGTAGATCGATTCCTAATCGATTCTTAATGTTATATTCAATACATAACTATTTCTACGTGCATTCTCACTGATTGGATCGCCAATCAAATAGGATTCCGCACTATTTGGTTCGGTATACACGTAATCAATTAGTACATCATCAAATACACGATCCTAACAGATGCAATCTTTTTTATACTTTTAATCCATCTAACTAATTAAGCAACTTAATTCCCGTTACAACTAATCCTTATTGAGCGAATTATCTACCGGGGGATGATGAATGCTTGAAATTAAGTATTTATTATTTTATAATTATATATTGTTATCCAAATTAGTATTTAATAATCTAAACTATTACTTATTGACCGATATAATCAATATTGACCACGTAGAGTGGTGTAAATTGGAGTGAAATGAAATGTGACATGACATGTCATCAAGTGGCTTTACACTTCTTGCAACGTGCCTACTTCTATTGGCCTTCAAGATTTTTTCTTCGTTGTCTAGTACTTCTATGCTTTAGACAGATGTTATATTATCACTCCATAGATATATAAACAAGAAAACTCTCAGGCCAACTAGTAAATCGCTTTGTGGTTGCCGCGCCCCATGTGGGTTTGAGTCTTGAGGCTGTAATTTTGTCGTTTCTATGGCAATTTTGTGTTTCTCTTACTAGGTTTGGTCTCTTATGCTTAACTTTAAACTTAGTTAGAGAGAATAGTATAAGCTGTAACACATACGGGTTTTAACCCAATTATCAATTAAATACAATTACAAATACTTGTACACGGATAACACGATTGGCATAATTAGGTCATAACTAAGGTAATGGTAAGAAATAGGTTAGCTAAACATAAATAAACATTACCTAGAAAGATGTAAGACCTCGTTCCCGGGACGCTTACAGCTAGCCAATCATTGCTCATAAAACATATAATTACTTAACTTGAAATACGTTAAATCATAATATTATAAAACAACATTTTCATTACAAATTCTTTTGCAAAATAATACATTGTTATCAAATTACAAAATGCATGTTGTGTTTCAACACAAAAGCATTATAAATATGGATGCCATCCAAAAGAGACAAGTAGCCGTCCCGTGCCATCCTCAGCAACTTTACCTGCCAACTGGAAACATATAAAAGTCAACGTTGCTGATGAGTTTCTAGTTTTATGATAAAACATAATATACGTTCATTAAAACCGTTCTTTACTTTTGCATGTGATCACACATCATACATACACATAGATAGTATTGTTATTTTCTTCATTTACTATTCGTCACATACTTCCTTTAACTCTTTCCTTCTTTATCACATTCGTAATCACTTTCCGGATCAGTGTCATCAGCTATGCCCCAAA
The DNA here is from genome assembly GCA_025506515.1 of Flaveria trinervia. Taxonomy (NCBI): domain Eukaryota; kingdom Viridiplantae; phylum Streptophyta; class Magnoliopsida; order Asterales; family Asteraceae; genus Flaveria; species Flaveria trinervia. Next base: position 136,972 of record JACCIX010000705.1, on the reverse strand, counting down.
CAAATGGGGTACTGGGCCGAAGTTCATAATTGACTTCTACACTGCACATAGCCTGGTACCAGCACCGGGGTAAGCGACAAAGATCCTAACTGTATTCTACACCCCCAACATTATGCATACTCGAGTACTGGGCCAAAGATCATAAAATGACTTCCACACTGCACATAGCCTGGCACCAGCACCGAGGTGGGTAACCACTATAAACCACTGTATACAACACCCCTAACATTATGCATAACTCAAGTACTGGGCCGAAGATCATAAAAATAACTTCCACATTGCACATAGCCTGGCACTAGCACTAAGGTGGATAACCATTATAAACCACTGTATATAACACCCCCACATTATGCATAACTCTAGTACTGGGCCGAAGATCATAAATGACTTCCACACTACACATAGCCTGGCACCAGCACCGAGGTGGGTAACCACTATAAACCATGTACCACACCGTTGGTCAGTCATGAAGACTGGAACCCCTACTTGTATCCTTAAGGGTTAGCTAAACCACACGCAGTTAAGCTTACGACAATTTTGGGTCGTGCACCTCTGTACATATTGCTTGCAAGCCTTTACATACTTTCTCTTTCATTAATGCATGCACACCATCATTATGTTCCTCTTTCATTATCTTTCACTTTACGTTACATAATACTTTATCATTTCTTTCACAACTATAACACGTAAAACCACGAAAAGATAAACATACATAATAGGAACATAAACATGATCACATAAAGCATCACCATACAAGGCATTACATGCATAGATAACATACATCATACATACCATCATAAACATACAACATAGCACATCACCCTGCCCATCATCATCTATAACCTCAAAGGTCAAAACCTACATCTGCACTTCCCCCGAAAGTCAGATATAGACTATGTTCACTCGGGCGTATGGACCCTACTCAGTCGCATGGTCTTCCATGCGTATGAGAACACTTAGGCGAATGGACTCCATGGGCGATTGAACACTTAGGCGTATGGACATCAAGTCGCATAGCCTCCAGTCGCATGACTCCCATGCGTATGAACCTCAGTCGCACGGTATTCGACCACATGGACCTCAGTCGCATGACCTTCATCCGCATTTCCTTCAGTCGCATAGCCCTCATCCGCATTTCCTTCAGTCGCATGGCACTCATCCGCATTTCCTTCAATCGTATGGACCTCATCCGCATTTCCTTCAATCGCATGGTCCTCATGCGTATGACTCTCATCGCATGGCATCCATGCGCATGGACTTCAGTCACATGCCCTTCGGCCGTATGGCCTCCAGTCGCTTGCCATTTGGACGCATGGACCTCCAGTCGCATGTGCCCTAGCTGAGTGCAGAATGCAGTTCATCCAAAACATTCTGTACTTTTTAGCCTCCAAACCCTCTCAAACTTGTTCTAAATCAACCATCCTAAACCTTAGGAATACATACCACAACACTATTCAAGCAAACCTACCTAGCCTGAAATCACACCCACCAGAATCATACACATACTGTACAAACGGTTTCAACACACACACTTTGAAAACGGGTTTTACTAGGTTTCCAGCCCCAATCAGTTGAAAACATGTAAAGAGGGGTCCTAGAATGTAACACCCCGAAATTTCTACTTAAAACGGAAGGAAAGAAAAGTAAATAGAAAGAATGGAAATTGTGCACAAATGGAAGGGGATAAAGTGTACAAAGTGCAAATCTTATATTTTAAGATATTAAAGGGGCATGGTTGCCCATTCTTCATTTCTTCTTCATCTTCTTCAACCAGCTGAGAAAGAAGAGAGAGAGAGAGAGCTTGGTTCTAGAGAGAGAAAATGAAGAAGAAGCTGAAAGGTAAGTCTTCTCTTGTTTGAGCTCGGTTTCAGTTGAGCATTTAGTTCTTGACCAAAGTTCTTGATATTTAGAGTTTGTTTTCGGGATTCAAGAGTTGAATCGAAGGTGGGTCACGAACCGGAAGAGTGTTGCTCAAAAGCTGCTAAATGTGAGTTTCTAGATCCCTCTTTTACTAATTTTAACTGATTTGGGGCTATTATTCATACCAAGTAATGTTTTTCTAGTAAAACCGTGGATTTACAGTTTATGTTCGAATCTTGTATGTATGTATGTTATAGTGATGATTATGGCTAGTAATGAGGTTTAGTATATATATCCGGCCTTAGTATGTAAGATATTATGCTTGGGTATGATTAGAATGATTATCGGGTGAAATGGTGGCCTGGGAAAGGATTTCAGAATGTTTCAGATGAACATGAACAGTGGTTCATGCGCCTAAATAGTGTCCATGCGTCGAGCGTGGGTGGCTAGGCGCCTAAGTGTTGCCCATGCGTCCAAAGGGGAGCTCATGCGCCTAAGATAAATCCCATGCGCCTGAATTGTGCCATGCGCCCAAAGTGAATAAAATGGCTAAGTAATCCCATGCGCCTAAGTATGCCATGTGCCTAAACAGGGCCATGCGCCAAAAGTGAAAATGGCTAAGTGTTGATGCCCATGCGCCTAAACAGTGCCATGTGTCCAAAGTGTTTAAAATGGCTAAGTGTTGATGCGCCTAAATAGGGCAGAAGCGCCCAAATAGTGCCCATGCGCCCAGACTTTTTATACTTAGAATTTTTATGCCCATGCGCCTGGAAGGACCCATGCGCCCACTTTGGACTTGAGATTTTCTAAGTTGATTTAAGGGGCTATATGGGATGACAAGCCTGGTTATAATGTGATGGTTTATGTTTGATGTATGTTATGTATGTATGTGCCTGTATTGGTGTATGCTATGATTATGTATATTTCCTTATGTATATATGTATGTCTTCCCTTGGCTTTGCGTTGAACGTTAATAAATGTAACAAAAGTATTATGTAACGTAAAGTGGAAGATAATGAAAAGGGGAACGTAATGAATGAATGCATACATTACGAATGAATGAACGTAAAAAGTCTTGCAAGCAAATGTATAGAGGTCCCACACCCAATGAAGGTGTTAGCTCAACTATGTGCGGGTTAGCTACCCCAGAAGGATGCACACTAGGGTCCAATCCTTGTGATTGACAATATGTATGGGATCCTTGCCGCTTGCCCAGGTACTGGAGTCAGCTTCGTGTACAATGTTTGGAGTCTATAAAAGACCTCAGGCCTAGTAACCAGCTTTGTGCACAATGTTTGGGTATAGCCTATGGCATTGATCCGGAATAAATGAAAAGATGAACGATGTTTAACGAATGAAATGAAAGATAATAATAAATGAATGAATAAAAGAAAAAGTATGGAAAGGCTTGCAAGCATATATGGGAGGTTCACGACTCATTGAGGGTCGTTAGCTCAACGTGTGTGTGTCATAGCATGCGATATTGGCTTACTCATAAGGGGACATAAACACAGTGGGAGTTCAGTTTTGGTAACTGCTCCGATACGTGCGATGTGGTATTTACTGTGTGCTATGTAGCGTGCGATTTTGGCCGCCTCATGTGGTTTTATGGCGTGCGATCTTGGCTAACCCATGGATGGCGTGCGATTCTGGCTAGAACCCGAGAGTTCTCACATACACAGGGGGAGTCGGTCTTCGTGACCACTCCGATGGTGCGATTGGTGCGATATGTGCGATGGACGACATAAGGGTAGCGTGCGATTTTGGTTGCCTCATGTGGTTTATATAGTGTGCGATCTTGGCTAACCCATGAGATATCATGCGATTCTGGCATCCTTATGTGTGCGATCCGTGTGATAATGAATGAACGGGATCCTTGTCATTCGACCTCAGTAATCATGGCTGAGTGCCATGAGAAGGGTAAAGCTTGATAGGATCTAGTAAAAGAAGTGAACGATAATGTAATACGTTGAACGGACAAAGCTAATGAACGTAATGATGAAGATAATAATGATATTATCTGTATGTACGTATGATGCATGATCACTAATGATGTAAAGTATAGTATGTTTTGAAAGAACAGTTTTAACGAAAGTAAAGTATTTTATTATTAAAACTAGAAATCACTCAGCGTCGCTGACTTTTGTATGCATGATAGTTGGCAGGTATATATGGATGCTGATGAGTTGCAGACATGGATGCATAAGCTACTGGGAGCATTCTAAGGCTGGTATCCGTATTTTGACATGTCATGTATTTTGAGATGAAAACAGATGTTGTAAATGACATGTTTATATTTATTAATGAATGTTTTAAATTCCGCTGCAAAATTAATGTATGTTTTTATAATGTTTTAAGTGCGATGAACATCAGCTGTAAGCGTCCTGGGAACGGGGCCTTACATAGAACTCACCTTGAAAGCCTCTTCGAGTAGAGCTTCTGACAAACTCGTTTGCCTTCAACTTTTGCATCTCAATTCCTCAAAAACCCTAGATTTTGCTCTTTCTCCTTTCACTCTCTCTCTCTCTAACCGAATGAAAGGGGAGAATGGGCTGCCATGCCCCTTTTATACCCCCACTCCTCGAATATTTTTCCGTTTTGGTAAGTTTGGTCCCTCGACTTTGGGCTTTATTTCTTTTCTTTCTTTTGGTCTCTCCTTAGCTTCAAAGGAATAACCGGGTGTTATAAAAGAAACAAAGTCAACAGCTAGAAAATATATATTTTTAATGGCAAATGTGCGACACTGCTTTGGAGGATATGTATTATTTTCATCAGGCCCAACTATCTATTTTCTAGTCGGATCACACCTCCAGCTCCCTCGGGAGAAAACCATTGCTGAAAAACCCTCTAGCTCAACTCTGAGCATTTTGTTTAAAGTGATACTTGAACCCATCCATCCCCTTATTTAAATTTCATTAGTATCGAGCTAACAACTTAAAAATATCTAGGTGGCAATTTTAGATCCATCACTAGGCATGAGGAATATACTAGGTTTGCTTCCATTCAATTCAGACACACCATTATGGTGATACTCTCGAATTGTAGATTTCAATCGCTGATGATATTTAACCAGTGTAACCTTAACTTAGGTCTGGTAGGGAGTATCACCCTTGGCTAAAGCGGAAACACCGAGGCATGATGAAATTCATAGCACAAGTATAAAGAGTACTAAAAGAAATTAATTATTAAAAATGAATAGTTAGTTACATCAATTTTAATAACAAATAAACCAAACAACTAAATAAGTTTTCATTTTATTCCAAGTCTAAATAGGTCCAACTAAAGCTTATCCTTGAATACTTGCGTGAGCAAAGCAACAAATTAGTTTTCATTACCTGAAAACATGTTAATATTGTCAAATAAAAAGTTGGTGAACACATAGGTTTAGAAGTATACATAGAGTAGATAACAATGTACAAATCAATACACAATTTTCCAAATACAAGTAAGTAAACTATTATACACGAGTCGACAACGAAACCTAGTGATTGAATGCCCTCCCTTCTAACCCCCTGACACAAGAAGTCAGACTAATAGTGTAACACACTGAATAAAGTTTAAGCGGGCCAAATAATAATAATGGGCTTAGACGAGATTATTTAATTTAAATAAAATGGATATGTGTTATTGACAGAGTTAACTTTTCGGTTATGTGTCCAGCGAGTTAAAGTCCCAAGAACGACCGATATATATAAATAAATCAACTTGAGCAACTCTCATTTGCAACTCAACACCCTAATTTTAGAGAGAGAGTGTAGAGAGAGAAAGTGGAGAGAATTAAAGATTCAAGGCTCGGTTGATCATAGGTCTGAAGATCGGTGTTTGTGGGCATCCAAACAACAAGAAAACACCAAGAATGGAGGTAAGAAACATCATTTAATCATTCTTTTTTATGTAACCCGGATTCTAGGCTTGGGCTTTTTGAAAGTGGCAAAGATTCGTCCAAAACTCATGTTTTTGTGTAAAAACATGTAAGAAGCTTAGATATAGCTTATTGGGTGATAAACCAAGTTTTGGAAGTAAAAGATTGAAGTTTTGAGTCAAAAATAGGTTGGTTCATAATTTTCAGCCCGTTCTGCGAAATTAAGGTTCATCCTGCGAAATTGCGTAGTCGTCCTACAAAACTATGAAAACTTCCTGCGAAACTATAGTTTCACAGTAGTTTCACAGACATGGTTATCCAACGAAAGTTGGGTGAAACTAGCAGCGAATATGCGAGCGAAACTGCTAGTGAAGATGCCAACGAAACTAGCAATGAAACTGCTGGCGAAATTAGCTGCGAAATTAGGCAGAAATTAACTCCTTGAGTGTTACTTGTGTGCAGTTTTGTAGTTCATCCCTTGCTTTGAAAGCTTGATTGAGAAGCTACTCATCGAGTCGCGGTGAGTTCTAGATCCCCTATTTTAAAGGTTTTAAACTAGTTTGGGGTTGGAAATGCATACCAAATATATGTTTTAAAAAAACGAGATTTTAAGACATTTTAAACGACCCCAGCTTGGGGCATTGCCCCTTGTACCCCACTAGGGCTTTTGCCCCTAGGACCCCACTGTCAGGGGCTGCCGCCCCCGACCCCCATTGTCCCCGCGAGGATGAGTTATGTTTTATGATGACTTATGCTTGTGGTGCATATGTATTGTATGTGAATGTACGATGCATGATGTTTATGATGATGTGTGATGGTGTATGTTATATATGATGAGGCATGATGATGCTATGCTTATGTATGATATGTTTTCTTATGTTCCTTACTACGTATTATGATGTAACTTTACATGGTGTGATTATGATAATGAACGTAAAGGATTATCTAACGCATGAAAGATTTAAGATAATAAAAGTGGAACATAATGAATGAATGAATGAAAGTCTTGCAAGCAAATAAAAAGAGGTTCACAACTCATTGAGAGTTGTTAGCTCAACTGTGTGTTTACAGTGTGCGATTTAGGCTAACCCTTACGGGTTTACACACAGGGGGAGTTAGTCTATGAGACTACTCCATACGTTCGATACGTGCGATATGTGCAATATGGGGTCCTTGTTGCTTAACCCTAGATGATATAGCTTTGTGCTCAAGAGGGGGGTTAAGCATATGACATGACCTAGATAAAAATGAACGATAATAAATGTACAAAAAGTGCGATAAGTACGAAACGTACGATATTGTTGGACCAAAAGAACCAATGAGCCGGATCAGAAAACCTTTAAGTCCCACAGACGTTACAACAACTACTGAAGACCACAACAGCTGAAGACACAGCTGATTACAAAGTCTGAAGACAAGTGCTGAAGACAAAGTCTGAAGACACAAGTGCTGAAGACAAATTCTGAAGACAAGTGCTGAAGACAAAGTCTGAAGACACAAGTGCTGAAGACAAAGTCTGAAGACACAAGTGCTGAAGACAAAGTCTGAAGACAAGTGCTGAAGACAAAGTCTGAAGACACATGCTGAAAACAAGTCTGAAACACAAGTGCTGAAGATAGTCTGAAGACACAAGTGCTGAAGACCAAAGTATCAGACGTTGTCACAACAGCTGAAGAGGTCTTCTTCAGTAGTTGTGACGGTTTATCTTTTCAGTAGTTTGGTTTTATCTTTTCAGTAGTTTGACACAACAGCTGAAGAATACTTCTTTAGTTGTTGTGCTCATCAGTAGTTTTATATTTCAATAGCTTTGTAACGCGACTGAAGAACCTGTTCTTCAGTCGTTGTAGTTTCAGTATTTCTAATCAGTAGTTTTATATTCTGTACTTAACACTCTGATATGTTCTCAGTAGTTGTGAACATTTCAGTAGTTTGTTAAGATTTAGTTATTTTTGTATAGATCTGCCAGTTGTCACTTTCCGTGATAACAGCAGTGGTTGTTGCACTCTATATAAGGAGTAACAACCTATTGTAATAAAGTGAATGATTGATCAGAAATATTCCATATCTATAAACATCCTTGAATCAGAAATATATTCTCTCACTATAACCGTATGTGCTCTTAATGCATACAAGTATCGATTTCTTGCTACAATTTGTCTAATTCCTGTTCTTATTCCGCTGCTTTGAACTCTAATACATCAAACTTGTGATCGCTGATCCTGACAAATGGTATCAGAGCAGGTTAATCATTGATCGATCTAATAATTGATCATTGAAACTGCTATTCAAGATCTAATTTGATTGAATTAGCTTTTGTTTTTGCAAGAAACGGTTTATAGAGATTGAATTTTCTGTATTTCGGTCATTCATCCTGAGATCTTTTCTTGTTTTCATTGAGTTTGTTGTGGTCTGTGTAAAACTTTAAAAAGCTTGAATTAATTGTTTTTGAACTGAAAATGACTACTCCCTCCAATGATCCTCACAATACTGGTTCCTCAACCAAGCCACCAATGCTGGTTAGGAATGAGTATAACATATGGCAACGACGAATGCTCCATCACCTGTCTGTTAACAGCGCAGGTTGTTGGACATCAGTGGTACATGGTCCACACAAGCCTATGGTGAATAACCCGGAAACCAATCAAATGGTTCCGAAGAGGAGGGAGCAATACTCAGATGAGGATAAGAAGTTGCTTGAAATTGATGCAAAAGCCCATGGAATTCTGGCCATGGCACTGCCCAATGAAATCTATTCTGGGCTAATGCATCATGAAACTGCCCATGACCTCTGGAATGCCTTGAAAGAACAATTTGGAGGAACAGATGAGGTCTTGGCAAATATAGAGAAATCCTTGCCCAACAATATGAGACATTCTCTCATAGAAAGGTGAGACACTGACTCAACATTTGAGCGGTTCTCTTGTTTGATCTCTGAATTAAAAATGGTCAAACTTGAGTACACAAATATTCAGATGAATAACAGATTTCTCAGATCACTGCCTGAGAGATGGGACACATATACTATTGTCCTACGCTCCAGTGCAAGTTTGGACAAACTATCTCTCACCCAACTCCATGGGAAACTGCTCACGTTTGAGAGAGAGATAGAACAGAAGAGAAAGCTGTCTTCATCTGGAAAGCTCACTGAAGACTTTGTACCAGGCAACACTGCCTGGTTGGTCATGAGTCAGAATATGCTTCATCTGAATGCCAGTATGATGAGCATATTAATTTCTCTTCAAACACTTCTGATTCTGCATTTGTGAGTGTTGATGGTCAGTTTACTGGGTGTAATAATGACAATTTATGCTTCATTATGGATGACCTCAGGGGATTGCTGATGACGACTTAGAAGAGATGGATATTTTGAGCCAAATGGCCTTGATAAATATCAGATCTCAGAAGTTCTAAAAAGAACTGGAAGAAAATTCCCAGGACTCTCTGGCAAAACCAAAGTTGGTTTGACAAGAGCAAGTTGAGGTGTCACAAATGCCAAGGCTTGGACACTTTGCAAGAGAGTGTAGATCAACTGGATCTAACTCCACTACACCCCTTTGTGACTTTTCCTGGCAATAGTCAACAACACAGAGGGCAACATCCTGTCACTTCTAGTCATCATCCTCAACAACAATCTCCTGCATATTTTGTTCCTCAGGGTCAAATGCCATATCCTTACCCTTGTTATTACATGCCACAGTCAAATCAAGTTCAAGTTCCTATGGCACCACAACCTCAGAACCTCAGCCATCCCAATCTTAACAACAACTCAACCTCAACAACACAGCTTCTTCACCATAGGAGGTGTTGACTGGAGCAGTTTACCAGATGACATGTCTGGTCATGAACAACTATTCTCAGGTGCTGGTCAACATGGTGGTGACAGTCCTTTTGGGAATCTAGCTCTTATGGCTTTGGAGTCTGCTGATACTTCATTTTCTAATGCCTCTACACCTCAGGTATCACAGGTATCCTCTGAGGCAAAAGCCAAATTATGTTCTGAAACATGCATAGCAGCATTTGCTTCCATTAGAGAAGCAAATGTAGCTTTATTAATAAGAACATTGAGCTAGAACAATTTTTTCCAAAAGAAAAGCTGAGTTTGAGTCTGTGCTTAAAGATAAATGATGAGATTTATAAACTGAAATGCCAAATAATTGATGATAAGGCTAGAGAAGAGGTACTTCTAGAGAAGTACAAAGATCTCACAGAAACCCTTGCAGTTACCCAGGTAGAGTGTGATAGATGGGTACAATCATGCAAAGGTTTGAAATGCTTCTTAGTAAGCAATCTGCTTCAAATGTGAAGTTTGGCATTGGTTACAATCACACTGCTCCACCTACAGATTTTACTCAAGAGCAGAGGTAGAATCTGATGGTGAGAGTAATAACCAATCCATCTCATCATGTGATCTACTTTCTAATACAGCACAATCAGAAGTAGAAGTCAGCATCAAGCTATCTCAGAACCTATCAGCTGATGTTGATGGTTCCACTGCTGACACTCACATGATCAATGAGTTGATCAACTCAGGAGTAAATTCTGAAAGTCCTGAAAGGATTAGAGAGCAGGATTAACACCTGAAGTTCAAACTCCAACTACTGTTAGTACTGAAAAGAAGATAACTATCAGTAGAAAGAGTTTGAAGGCTACTAAAGAGGAAGTCAAGAAAGCAAACAATGCTTCCAAGCACTGAAGAGCAAGTCTCCAGTTGCTTCACCCTCTTTAGTTGATGATCAACCTAATTGAAGAAGAAACCATGTGATGTATGTGGTTTGTTCAATCATCTTACAGATGATTGTTGGTACAAAAGAGGTTCCAACTCAAACAAAAAGAAGAAATTAAAAAGAAATGGTAAAAATGAAAAATGAGTTTGAGACCACATTTGTATCAGCAACATTAATCCTGTAACCCTTATGTCTTCAAGAAATCCAAAAAGGAGGGGTTAAACAGGTGACGTTGAGAGTGCTCAGAAAGAAGGTGCAACATAGGAACTTATCAAACTCCACTGGCAATGTGTCTGATGAGCTGAAAGCTTTATCACAAATCAGACACAGCTGGTTATGATGGTTCAACATCTGTTGGGTAGAGTTAACCAACTAGATGCTCCTATGTTGAAACCACAGAAAAGGAGGTCCAAGCCAAGGATTCCTCTTCTTCACCATCTTCTTCCTCTCAGGCTGTTGTTCCAATAACCTGTTAGTTTACCATCTATTGATGAGACCAGGCCCAAAACCAAAAAGGTTTGGGTCTCCAAACCTGATTGTTTATTATTGCAGGGTTCTTCACATGCCAAAGTAGCATCTGGTATGTAGACAGTGGGGGATCTATGCACATGACTGGGAACACTCTCTCCTTCATGACTACTCTCAAGGAAAGAGGGATTTGTTTCTTTTGGCAATGATGCTAGGGGTTACATCATTGGAAATGGCTTTGTCTCCAATGGAGAAATCAGTTTGATGATGTTAATCATGTGGAAAATCTCAAGTACAATCTCTTGAGTGTCAGTCAAATGTGTGATAAAGGCCATGTTGCTCTTTTCACCAGTCAACTGTAGGATTCTGTCATCCAAAGTTCTGCATTTGATTGATAAGGTGTTGGATGATCACACTCTCCTGAAAGCCACAGGACAGGAAGAGTGTATGCCTTAGATCTTTCCAAGAAAATAGATCTAAGAGGCAATCCTTGCCTATTTTCCAAAGCCTCTTCTCAAGAATCTAAACTGTGCACAGAAGGCTGGTCATGTTATTTCAAAAACATGAATCAGCTTACCCACAATAGTTTAGTCAGAGGCTTACCAATAAAGGAGTTCCACTGTGATGAAACCTGCACTGCTTGTTTAAAAGGAAAACAGCACAAGTCTTATTCCCTCTTATTGAAGAGCCTAAGTCCACTGCCTGCTTGCAATTACTGCATATGGATCTATTTGGTCCTGTGAGAGTAATGAGCATGGCAAGAAATACTGTCTGTATTGTGGATGATTACTCCAAATTTGTATGGACTTTCTTTCTACATTCAAAGGATGAGGTTGCTCAGAAGATTATTCACTTTGTGTTGTATATTGGAAGCAGTATTCCCTTCCAGTCAAGTGTATTAGGAGTGACAATGGAACTGAATTCAGAAATCATACACTTGATGACTTCTATCTTTCAAAGGGAATCAAAAGGCAGTTTAGCATCCCAAGGACTCCAGAACAAAATGGAGTAGTGGAAAAAGAACAGGACCCTTATTGAGCTGCAAGGTCCATGCTGGCTGACTCTGGTTTGCCACTGACCTTTTGGGCTGAAGCTGTCACACAGCTTGCTATGTGCAAAATAGAGCTTAGTAAATCAGAGGTTGATGAGACTCCATATGAAGTTCTCTCCCATCTTTGCTCCTCTGATTTCATTTTTCAAAGCATTTGGGTGTCCCTGTTTTATTCTCAACACAAAGGATCAACTCCATAAATTTGATCCTAAGGTGGATGCAGGGTATTTTGTTGGTTATTCATCTACTTGCAAGGCATACAGAGTCTTCAACTGCAGAACAAAGATGGTTGAAGAAACTCTACATGTTAAGTTCAATGAATCTCCAAAGGACAAGATTCCACAAAGCCCTGTGGAGTTTTTGATTTGGACATACTGCAATATGTTCCTTATCAAACTCCTGCTGTTGCTCCTGTCAACAGTTCACCACCTGGTGGTACTGCTGGTGCTGATGATGATGATGATTGCCGTACTCACCTCTTCAGGTTTAGAGATCACTGCCTGATTCAGCTAGACCTGATGTTCCTGTAGCTCCAGTAGCACCATCCACAACAATGCTGATGAGATCTCTTCGAATTCACTTCCTTTGAATTATCATCCACTGATTGGTTCAAGGAAATGATTCACCATCACCATCTTTTACTGCTGAGCCTACTACAAACACTTACACATATCTCATTGTGTATCAAGATCTGAAGAATCACCCTATGTCTCAAATCATTGGTGATATCACTGCTGGAGTATCAACAGAAGTCAATTGTCAAATTTCTGCTTCTATGCTCTCTTCATCAGTCAGCAGAGCCAAAGAATTATCACATTGCTTTAAAGGAAAATGGATGGGTTGATGCCATGCAGCTTGAGCTTCTTCAGTTCAAGAAACAGCAGTGTGGGAACTGGTTCCTCTACCTCCAGGTAAGTGTGCATAGGCACTAAATGGTTTTTAGGAACAAAACTGATGAAAATGGGCTTATTGTTAAGAACAAAGCCAGACTGGTTGTTCAGGGGTTTGCACAAGAAGAAGGTATTGATTATGATGAAACCTTTGCCCTGTAGCCAGACTGGAAGCATTCAGTTGTTTTTAGCTTATGCCCTTATCAAACCTTAAAGTTTTTCAAATGGATGTCAAAAGTGCATTTTTGTATGGAAAATTTAAAGAAGAGGTTTATGTATGTCAACCTCCAGGCTTTGAGGACAATAACATCCTAATTGGGTGTATAGCTTGATAAGGCTCTTTAGGTTAAACAAGCTCCTAGAGCCTGGTATGAGACATTATCAAACTTTCTTCTGGAAATAATTCACCTAGAGGCTCCATAGATATAGACTTTATTCATTAGAAAGCTGGGCAGCATAATCTACTTGTTCAAATTTATGTAGATGATATCATTTTTGCATCCTCTGGTCCAAAGTTGTGTGATGCCTTTACAAAGTTGATGCAACAGAAGTTTGAAATGAGTGCCATGGGAGAGTTACAGTTCTTTCTGGGGTTGCAAATCAAACACAAGGCTGATGGATTTTCATTCATCAGTCCAAATACACAAAAGATCTTTTGCAAAAGTTTGATTTACAACTGTAAGCCTTGTTCTACCCCTATGTGCACACCACACAACTGGATACAGATCAGAAAGGTAAAGTGGTTGATGAAACACTTTACATGTATGATTGGGTCCTTGATGTATTTAACAGCTTCTAGACCAGATATTATGTTTGCTACATGTTTTTGTGCTAGATTTCAGGCTGCACCTAAAGAGTCTCATCTGATTGCAGTCAAGAGGATCTTTAGATATCTGCAAGGCACTCCATCTCTAGGTTTATGGTATTCTACTGGACATTCTGGTAAATAGTTGCTTTTTCTGACAGTGACTATGCAGGGTGTAAGTTGACCAGGAAATCAACTTCTGTTGGATGTCAATTCCTAGGCAACTGCTTGATTTCTTGGCAGAGCAAGAACAGACCTCAGTTGCTACATCAACTGCTGAAGCAGAGTACATTGCAGCTGCAAGTTGTACATCTCAGGTACTCTGGCTTCAAAACCAACTTTTGGATTATGGCATTACAGAGACTAAGACTCCATTTTAATGGATAGTGCTTCAGCTCTTTGTATTGTCAAAAATCCGTCCTGCACTCTAGACCAACATATAGAGATCAGACTTATTTTAGGGATTGTTTTGAAAAAGGTTGATTGATCCTAAGTTTGTGCCTAGTGCTGATAAGCTTGCAGACATTTTTACTAAGCCTTTGGATAGTTCAACTTTCCAAACCTGGTGTTAAGGCTTGGTATGCTGCAGCTAGAATAAGTGACAACTACTGATGATCTTAGTAATAAGTACTGATGATCATTGGTAACCATGTCACATATAGTACTGATGAGGTCTTTTACCCTCAGCAGTTTTATAACTACTGAAGGCTAAATGTCTCACAAGTACTGAAGTACTTCATCTGTTCTAAACTACTGATGTAGTTACTACTGATGCAGTTACAACTACTGAAAATCAGTAAAACAAAAGTACTGATGTCCTATGAAACAACTGAAATCAGCCAAAACGGCTGATGAATGTGTTGAGGACAGTATGAAACAGCTGAAAGCTAAGAATTGACGAAAACAGCTGATGAGAATTTCTCTTCAGTCGTTTGTACAACTGCTGTTTCATTCTAAACACTGAAGCAAACCATGTCTTCAGTAGTTTTATAACTACTGATGACTAATACCAAGTCTTAGCTGTTTACAACAAATGACAAACCACTGTCTTCAGTAGTTTCATAACTACTGATGACAACCCATGTCCTCAGTTGTTTCATCTCTGAAGTCAACCACGGCTTTCAGTAGTTTTCTAACTACTGATGTCTAACACCACGACTTCAGCTGTTTCAACGTCTGAAAGGATAATACCATGTCAACCGTTTTAAACTACTGATGACTAACACCACATCCTTCAGTCGTTTTCTTACCCGTACCCTATAAATATCCCTGACCTAATCCTTCAAAGCTTCATCTTCTTCAAACCTAACGTTCCTCTCCAAAATTTCTCTCTTCTAAATGGCGTCCATGCAAATCAACCGCGACACAACTGTGTAGCCTACCTTATTAATCGCCTGTCTGGGCTAAGTTCGATACTGCTATCGATCTTATGGTTCAGTCACAATACAACACGGCATTTCTTCTCAATCCCATACTACATGCCGAATCCCTCCAACAGCTTTGGATGAACGTCACCATTACCACTGGGGAGAACAACACCCATCTCTCCAGTCGGTCGTCACAACAAAGAAGTGGTCATCACTCCCGAAATAATTCGTCAAATTCTGCATCTGGATGATGCCATTTCTCCTGCTGGATATCCCAAGGGCACAACTGATCTATCCTTTGCCCAACATGGATATCAGGCCATCTTAGTGCCTCCACTATCATGAAGAAACATTTTCATGACGTTGAATGCCTATTTTTCATATGGTGAATGTATGCTTGGCTCCTAAGACTTCATCTTGGGATCAAATGTCGACAAAGTGGCAGCAGGTAATGTATTCTATTCTTGAGCAACAGCCGTTAAATTTTTCGAAATAATATTTTCGGAGCTCAAGGATATGGCTCAAAACTAACTGCTAACCGTTGGATATTATATCCGCGGTTTATAATGGCCATCATTACAAACTAGCTTCATGCTGAGGGACTTGTTGGCCTGGGAGTCCCTGCTACGGCTGTTCTGCCTGAAGTTACTCCCGACACAACTCTGACCACACACTAAAATTGGCTGCCAAGCTGCGCAAACCCACGCAGCTGAAACCCACAGCCACCACCTCCAAATCAAAGTCCCCACCAAACCCACCAAAAGAAACCCAAACGCTTACTCAGGAAATGAGTCCCCTGAGGCCCCTGCAACCCTAAACAAGAGAGATATCACTGGTCAAAACCCCCTAGTGGATGTAAGGACTCTTCTAGCCATACCGCTCAGGATTCCTCTCAACAGGAGCCTGAAGCAACCACAACAGGTACCCACCCATCTGGGATCTTCCTCACTTGAGGGATCGCCATTGAAGAGCACCAGCTTCCCCAGGTGCCACTGCTTCTATCCCTTCACCCCATGCCCGCCCCTCACAGCCCAACATTGATAGTTGCACAAGTGCTGACTCAATTGCACTCCTCACCCCCTCCCCAGATACCACTTACTACTGGGAATACCTCTACCATTGAGGGGGAGAACAAAGTGCAATTGAGAACCCACAGCACAGGGGTTTACCACTTCTATCTCCTGGTGTAGATAGGGAGATTAGAATATCTAGTGAGCTGCCACCTCTTCTGCATCTGCACATGATCAGACTGAGGCTGGTAACATTGCTAAGACCTCACTAGAGGCAACAGCTGATGATGGACATAGTCCTGAGGCTGGAAGTCCCCAGTACCAAGACAAAGGGCACATGCTACAACTGGTCTACACCCAGTGCATGTACATCCTGCTCCAAGCAGGAGGTCAGGTGATTCAGCTTTTGCTGATGATGACCTGGGCTTTTTCTACGATGTTCTTGCCCAGAACACAATCCTTGAAGAGGAAGTCAGTAGGCTGCAAACCTACTTGACCAACTCTCACAAGGAGAAAGACCTCTGCCTCCACCAACCCACAATGGCACCTTCAGTTGAAGGTTCCCCAAACACTGAGCCACCCCATACAACTCAGCCACCTGCCACTGCTTCTGGCACTATTTCTCAGGACAGAACCCTCCTGAGCAAATAGTTGCTGTCCTTCAAAATTCCCTCCCTCTCATCACACCCATAATCACTGACATTGTGACTAAAGCCATTGATGAGAGGCTTTCCTCAACTTTACACCAATGATTGATGCTGCTGTGCAAAAGACACTTTCTGCGGTACAAACCCCTACCAATGCATCCAAAAAGGGGAGAGTACTGCAGTGAAAGAAAAGAGAGGAAAGAACAGAGGATGAGAAGGCCCCAAGCAAGCCCAAGAGGTGGAAAAAGAAAACCAACTGATCACTTATAAAGAAAAGTGCTGATGATCAAACTACTGCTGAAGAAAATCCTTGGAAGAGCTGGTAAAAGATGCTGATGATACACACAGCCGATCCATGGATAAAATCATTGAGCAACTCTTCAGGCAAGGTTTTGATACAGCCACATTGGATAGTGAAATCAGGAGGTTGGAAGTGCAAGAGATTCAAACCCGATGGGCTGGGTATGATGCACTTGAAAAGAGATTGGGATCATGATCCTTTTATTTGCCAAATACTTAGGAAGATCTTTGATGGAGATTCGCGCGTGGACCAGAGACAGTATTCTGGCTATAACCACCAGAATCTGTCTGTCTGAGAATTTCACAAGGGGATTTATTGAGCCTTGATGAGGCTGGGGCTGGTAAAGGTTTGAAATGGCAAAACTTACAAAGGCCAACTCACAACAAAGATGCTGGAACAACCTTCCCTTCCACTCACTCAAACACAGCCTACCCCTCAAATCTTCAAACCAATCTCAAAGCCCAAATCCAAACAACCACAATCACACCCACAAAACCAACTCCCTCACCATCTAAACCACAGCTGATGATGCACCTAAGAAGAAGAAGAGAGGGTGTTGAGGCTAGAAAAGAAGAAGAAGAGGATGATGTGGAAGAAGATAGGATCCTCTGTCAGCAGTCCTAACACTGGCGAAAGCCAACCTATGCCCATCACTCCCACCTCACAGAGGATGTTGTGAGAGTAAAAATTGAAGAAGAGGAGCAGCAAAAGCTTCATGATGATGAAATGCTGAAAAGCATTGACAAAACCTATGCTGCCTCTTCATCAATTATCAGCATGAAGAAAGAAGCTCTGAGATTGTACACTCTCGCCAACACATTTCAATATCAGAAGGAAAGGGTGAGAGTATGGCCTGATCCGAGGGTGGCTCACAGGATTGTAAAGAAGACATTCCTGCGGATACAAGGGTCAAGTCAAGAGGATCGTAGATGAAGAGATCACAGTGGCCCTTGTAGTATCACCCTGGGAGATTGTCGAAGATTTCAAGAGGCCGACGAGACAAACAACCACCCCAGAGATGCTAGAAAACAGAATTATCAAAAAGGGTTAGTCTACAAGAGGCTTGAGAACTTTAAACAGAATGAGCTAAGTCTGCTACTCGAAGGAAATCATCCTGATGAGTTTGCATATAGACAAATTACAACTGTTGAGCTCAAAACGGCAACAGGCCAAGTACATCTCAGAGCTGTATGGGCGTGAAGGATTGTTTGAGGGTGAAGCTGAGAACCTGACTATGGAAGAACAACTTATGTTTCTCAGAGCATACACCAGAGAATCCTACAGCTTATACATGGGAAGTGAGTCTCATGGATGGGGGAACAGCTCAGTGTCCAATTCCCCAATACGAGCTCCCATCCATACATTGCCAACCAAATCATTAGAGACTCATTTCCAGGCCAGTGCTTATATGGGTCATCTTCTCACTGATCAAGAAGGAAAAAGACCAACCATTCTGCCACCAATAGTGGGACCTCAATAAAGTTAAAGGTTTTGGCTGCATTGTTCAGGGGGAGTTTGTTGGACCAAAGAACCAATGAGCCGGATCAGAAAACCTTTAAGTCCCACAGATGTTACAACAACTACTGAAGACCACAACAGCTGAAGACACAGCTGATTACAAAGTCTGAAGACAAGTGCTGAAGACAAGTCTGAAGACACAAGTGCTGAAGACAAATTCTGAAGACAATGCTGAAGACAAAGTCTGAAGACACAAGTGCTGAACAAAGTCTGAAGACACAGTGCTGAAGACAAGTCTGAAGACAAGTGCTGAAGACAAGTCTGAAGACACAAGTGCTGAAAACAAGTCTGAAGACACAAGTGCTGAAGATAGTCTGAAGACACAGTGCTGAAGACCAAAGTATCAGACGTTGTCACAACAGCTGAAGAGGTCTTCTTCAGTAGTTGTGACGGTTTATCTTTTAGTATTTTGTTTTATCTTTTCAGTAGTTTGACACAACAGCTGAAGAATACTTCTTCAGTTGTTGTGCTCATAAGTATTTTATATTTCAGTATTTGTAAAATGACTACTGCCTGTTCTTCAGTCGTTGTAGTTTCAGTAGTTTCTAATCAGTAGTTTTATTTCTGTACTTAACACTCTGATATGTTCTCAGTAGTTGTGAACATTTCATTAGTTTGTTAAGATTTAGTTATTTTTGTAATAGATCAGCCAGTTGTCACTTTCCGTGATAACAGTGGGTTGTTGCACTCTATATAAGGAGTAACAACCTATTGTAATAAAGTGAATGATTTGATCAGAAATATTCCATATCTATACAATTCCTTGAATCAGAAATATTTCTCTCACTATAACCGTATGTGCTCTTAATGCATACAAGTATCGATTTCTTGCTACAATTTGTCTAATTCATGTTCTTATTCCGCTGCTTTGACTCTAATACATCAAACTTGTGATCGCTGATCCTGACAGATATGTCGAACGAACGATGATGAAGATATAATTATTACTTTGATGTACGTACGATGTGTGATCATGTGCTATAGTAAGAAATTGTTTAATGAATGAAAGGTAATATAAAGTTTTATAAACTAAAACTCCTCACAACGCTGCTTTTTTGTCATTTTCCAGTTGACAGGTGAATGTTGCCGAGGATGGCACGAGGTGGCTATTTGGCTTGTTTTGGATGACATCCATTTTGTATAATGATTATGTTTTGCATTGTAATGCGAACAAATGTGTGTTTGTAAATTGTTAACACTTTTGTATTATTTTTGCAAAAACGATTATTTATATGAAATGAAATGATGGTTAAATTCTTATGTTGCGATGTTTTAATTAAGTTAATGTATATCATATGTTTTTAATTGCGATGATTGACCGCTGTGAGCATCCTGAGAATGGTGCCTTACAAATAGTATGCTTGTCTAGTATGCAGTTTTTGAACATCCAGTCTCCTTTCAAAATTAAAAAGAATATGTTGACTCAAAGGACGCTCGGTATAATTGGCATGCATCAACCTAAGTACTGAATGGACTTGTCAGGTCAATAGATCTATTCACATACTCCTGTGACTTTTCTGAAATTTAATGGTTGTGTAGATTTTAGAAAGTAGAGGCACTTTATAGTAAAAAGTGTCATAAAATATACACATGTATAAAGGTTAGTTTTACAGTATAAGAATTCACCATTGAGTTTGCAAAATGCTAGTTGACTTTAGAATTTGAATTTCCACTTGATATATAGAATCAATTTGTTTCACCCCAAATATAGAATAAAAGGGGCTATGAACTCACCATATAAAGTAGGTGGGTTGATCTTACACTTGTAGTAACTTAGAGTGAGGATTGCCCTAAGTAAGTTTTTTAGTGTATTGTATGTTGATAGTTAAGGTTGTTATTGTAAGTTCAAGAATGGAATCTGTATGCTAGATATGTGTCATCCTAGAGTAGTACATCTAACAAAGGATTCCCACGAAAGATTTGGTGGACGTTAATCACTTAAGTACCCCGTCTTTCCTTAGCCAGAATCTTTATTTTGCCATTAACAAATACCAGGTGAACGATTCTAGAAATATATTCCATTTGGTAACCATTACCATCTAGAAACATTGACACGTCAAGTGAGTTAACTCCAATTGCCTTATAAACTTATGTATATTGACCATAGTTTTTCACTCCTCCCAGAAATCCCCAGTAAGCATAACTAGTCCCACGGTTGATAGGGATTTATGCGAAATGCTTACCCTAGCCCGAAGGCTTTTTACTAGGAATCCGAATACATGTCTATGTGTCACACAATATTCTTTTAGGCTTATAATTAAAACCTTGATGAGATTTTCATAGATTGACATAAAGTCTAGTGATTTGAACCTTTCGTTATAATACGTCGATCCGACGTGTCCTCGAGAATAAGTTTAAAAAGATTTATCGTGGTGAGGTTAAGGGTTAAGAATATGTTTTAGGGGAGATGAAGCAAACAAGTTTCCCAACTACAAGGCAATTCTAACTAAATGCATCATGTTGCACATAAAAGCCCTCCTAAATAGGTAGCATTATGTAGCATGCAAAAAATAGATTTACAAGATCATAAAGATTTTTCTTATGGGGTTCTTGCATCAACTATAGTCGAGGTAACCATTTCTAATGTAAGGCCTCATTCCCGGACACCTCATAGTTGGTCATTCATCGCACATAAAACATTTTAAAACGTACATTTATTTGCAGCAGAATTTAAAACTTTCATTAATAACTAAATACATGTCATTTCATTCATTTACACATTTGTTTTCATCTCAAAATACAATGACATGTCAAAATATGGATGCCAGCCTCAAAACGCTCCCAGTAGCTTATGCATCCATGCCTGCAACTCCTCAGCATCAACAAAATACCTGCCAATTATCATGCATACAAAAGTCAGCGATGCTGAGTGAGTTCTAGTTTTATATAAAATACTTTATTTTCTTTAAAAACTATCTTTACATTCATTCATGGTCATACAACATACGTACACTCAATCTATGCTCTTTATTCGTTTCGTTCTTTCATACTTTCATTGTTTCATTCTTTTATTTACTTTCGTATTCATATTATCGTTCATACTTCCCATTATCTTTTACTTTCTTTTCTCTTACTTCCTTTTCGTACTTTATGTCCGTTAGTTGTCATACATCATACATTCATACTGATAATAATAATTATTATTATCTTCATCATCATTCGTTCATTCATTCATTTCTTCGCTCATTACTCTTCATTACTCGAATCTTGTCTCATGCGATATCCCCGACTCATGCTCGAGAGCTGATGCTGTGCTGGGGCCTGTACACAAACCCCTGACTCATGTCCGAATACTGACACAATACCGGGATACGTGACAAAGATCCTATTTGAGTCGATCATAGGGATTGAACTCTATCCGAGTTTGTTGCAACACAAAGTCGCTCACCTCATTATCTCGTCTCATGCAATACCCCCGACTCATGTCCGAAGACTGATACTGTGCCGGGGCCTGAAACTCATGTCCGAAGACCAACACAGTACCGGGGTACGTGACACGGATCTCATCATCCTATTTTGTCTCATGCAATACCCCTGACTCATGTTCGAAGACTGATACTGTGCCGGGGCCTGATAAACAAACCCCCGACTCATGTCCGAAGACTGACACAGTATCGGGGTACGCGACACGGATCTCATCATCCGTCACTTTCATGTTCACCATTTGTTATCTCATGTGTTCATTTCGTACTCTATCGTATTCGTTCGTTTCGTACTTTATCGTTATCTTTCATTTCGTTACATAATACTTTACGTTCGTTAATTTATTCGTTCATACATCACACCACGTAAAGTCATACATAATTTATTACAAAAATAATACGTACATTTTGAAAACTCTTTGATGAAGAAAGATAACACATCACTGACACATATACACATCATAATTTCATCACATCACCATTCACACATCAAGCATAAGTCATCACATCATAACAAGGCCTATCTCCCTATTTTACCCCTTAAAACCACTTAGAAAATCCTAAGTCCCAAATGGGTGATGGGACTTTTAGGCGCATAAGCATAAAAATTCTAAGTGTAAAATAGTCTGGGCGTATGGGCACTGTTTGGGCGTTTTTGTCCTGTTCAGGCGCTTTGCCACTATGCAAGCACATGGCACATGTTCAGGCGCATCAACAATTAGCCGTTTTAGCACTTGGGTGCATGGGCACTATTTGGGCGTCCGAGCTTACACTTAGATTATTAACACTTAGGCGTATGGGGTTTAGCGGTTGGGCATACTTAGGCAGTTGGCCATGGGCGCATGGGAACACTGTTTAGGCGCATGGCCCACTCTTGGGCGCATGGCAAACACTTGGGCGCATCGCTAGCATGTTGGGCGCATGGGCCACTGTTCATGCGCATCAGAACATTCTGAAATGTTTTCTATGCTACTAACATCACCCGATTATCATTCTAATAATACCAGAGCATAGATATAACATACTAAGGGCACCTAAGCTTGCTAAACATCAACACTAACCCATAAACCAACTCTAAAACATACATACACAGAACATCATCAAACATAGGCTAAAACTCACGTTTTTACTTGAAAACATTTTCTTGGTATGCATAATAGCCCCAAACAAGTTGAAAATCAGTAAAAGAGGGGTTATAGAAACTCACCTTGAGCAACCTTTGAGCAACACACTTCAAGTTCGAGAACCACCTTCAATTCAGCTATTAAATCCCGAAAACAAACACTAAACACCAAGAACTTCGGTCAAGAACTCGAAACCCAGCTGAAACCGAGCTCATATAAGAGAAAACTCACCTTTGCAGCTGATTCTTCCTATTTCTCTCTCTAGAACCGAGGGCTTTCTCTCTTTTCTTTCTTCCTCTCAGCCGAATGGAGATGGTGAAGAAAGGATAGGTGGCCATGCCCCTTTAAACCTAAAATAATAAGGTTTTGTACTTTGTACACTTTATCCCCCTCCACTTGTGCTTATTATCTATTCTTTCTATTTACTTTTCTTTTTCTTTCATTTAAATAAAAATTCAGGGTGTTACAAGTCTACCCCCCTTAAAGAGGTTTCGTCTCCGAAACCTGTCGCTTCTCAAATAGTTACGGGTAACACTGTCTCACCTCTTCCTTGACCTTGCACTTAGACTTAGTTCCCTTTAGGCTTCACTGCACCCACACAAGTGAGTCCATCATCCTCCTTAGCCCATTCTCTTCTTCTTATTGTAATGGCCACCAGCTGCTTCTTGTAGTTGAATATCTTGTCCATCTTAGTGCTCTCTAGTGGCGTGATCATATCCTCATCGGTTAAGCACTTTCTTAGATGAGAAGCATGGAACATCAGATGAATTCCACTTAACTCATCGGGTATCTCAGTCGATATGTTACTTTTCCTACCTGAGCAACAACTAGGAATGACCCTCTATACTTTAGTATTAGCTTTACTCAATTTCCAAATCAAACAATCCACTTTCCTGGTCGAAGCCTTCATCGTAATCCATTGTCGTAGGTCGGTACCGAACTCTTATCGGGCACCATTAATCAATCCATCTTTTTTGCAGCACTCGGTGCTTCCTCATAAGTTACTGATCAATTCACCAGGAGGTGTATGTCTATCCACCTACGTCCATTAGGGATGGTCTAACAGAAAACAAGTGCTCTCTCAACTATATTGCGTGATCCTTTAGTGTATCAGGTAATCTGGTAGACTTACTCATAGTAGTTTCTATGCCGAAGAACATCAATCTTCCTACTCCTAACATGCCTTATCATATAAGGCACCAGAAATGGAACTACTACTAGCACCCCGATCAAAGCATAATGTAATCGGGTGGTGAAAGTTTAACGTTTAACGACTTTATTTCCGGGCTTTATGTATAAATGTATGAGAAATAGAGTTACTTTGGGAGTATTTTGTGTTTGTAGGTTAAACGTGAAGAATACGAAGAAATGGAAGAAAAAGAACAATAATTGGAACTCGAGAAGTCCAGATATGATAAACCGAAGTTGTACGACAACGGTATTTTAAAATGAGCATAACTTGAGCTAGGAATTGAGTTACGGGATCCATAACCTATCAACGGAAAGGTCTCGAAAAACTACACATGAAAATCAAGATTGCACAGGAAGGTGGCGCCAATGACGCCTACATAGGCGCCACCGACGCCGGGGTCCGGGTTTTTGTTGAGATTGAGCCTATTTTGAAGGGATTTAAAAGGAAAAAAAAACCCTAATTCGAAAGGAACTTTACACACAGCAATCTTGGACGAAATTTGGCAATCGGGGATCATTCTCAAGCTCTTCGAACATCAAGAATGTCGATTTCATCCGAATTACATGATCAATTACGTTTTTGTTGAAGAATCGATGAAGATGCAAGGCTAAATCCATTGTGATTCACTTCGGGGGACGGGTTTGTGCAAGTTCTAGTTTTTCTTAGTTTGTAACCTAGATTGGGATTGAATCTTGAACCTTTTAAGTTCTTTTGGATTCAATTTATGATTTGATTCGTTAAACGGTTTAATTATGATTTAACCTAATTTTGATATTCTTTAACTTTGGTTGTCTTAATCATTGTGTGAGTAATTATTAGACTTAGGGTTTCATGATTCAAATTGGTAATTGTGTGAATAAGGTCCTTTAAACTTTAATCCATAATTATCACGTAAATCATATCATGTATAGGTCACCATTAATGGCTTCTCATTAGGTTTCATTTAAGAAAGATTGTAACTTTGTCAAACCTGAATCCTGAAGTGGATTGCTTTTCAATCAAGATTGTTAAAACTTAAACTTTATTTCGTTAAATTAATTAATTCTCAATTCATTTAATCAAGCAATTTCCTTTTTCAATGTTTAATTCTTTTAGTTTAATTGTTACTAGCACTTCCTGTGATTCCATGTGGATTCGACACCCTGCTTACCCTTTGCTATTAAGGGTGATTAGGTACTCTTTAATATATATTTTTGACCGACCACACGACAACGATCAAAATGGCGCCGTTGCCGGGGAATCGTTGCGCTTAGTGTTAGTAATAGTTATTTGTTTCTTAAAAAAATATATATTTTCTTTTCTTGTTTTTAGCTATTTGTTACTTTTGTCGTTCAGAATTACACGGGTATTTGTTTATTGAGTGCAGATAGTTGAGATTCTTATGCATACGAGGCATTCGGAAGGACTTCCCCATTGCTCTTTGATCCTGAGATTGAGAAAACAGCAAGAGACAAACGAGTTTTTCACAAGGCAAATCCCTCATCAGCTCCTATTCCACGAAGTGTGTGGTCGGAAGAAGGCACCTCAATAGCTAAGGCTACTGAAATCTTACGAAGGCTTTCCAAAACACCGGAAAGTAATCCATTCAACAACATGAATAACTCGGGAAATCAAAGTGGTTCGTCTACTCAACCTCATCCACAAAGGGAGCAACCTCTAGGTGATATTCCACCTCCATTGTTCCCACCACATAATGCTCCACCACCTCAGCAACAAATTCCACCATTTAACCCAGTTCAAGGAAACCCTATACCTCCACCACCACAATTCCAAACGGGTGACACTACTCGTGTATACCCACAACCTAATCCACCTATTTAACAAGAACTGGTTAGAAATGTTAACTATGAGGCTCCACGAAATCCCTCAGTTTAGTTTAATCAATCCAACTCGAGCCGGAATGATGGTGTTAATGGTGATGAAGATATAAGGGATCGGGTATCAAATTGGGATGATGGAATGGAGCATGGGAATTCAAATGCTGGATATGGAGTGGGAGATGAAGATGGATTTGGTTTCAACTATGGTTATCAGCATCTAGGAGGCTACAATCATCATTTTAACCCAGTCTTCCAAATGGCTAATCAAGGTCCACCAAGAGCCATGAGGCAACCAATGAATCAACATCCTCAACCGGGTTTTCCTCAACATCATGATGGTCTCCCGCAAGTCCATCATCGTGCTCCGATTCGTGGAGTTAAGAGCCATTTTAGACCTCAAATTGCAGTCAACTCATCTCCAATAGTAAGCCTATTGCACATGGTCGATCTTTCAAAGTGAGGCCACAAGGATTGAATATGTTGCCATCTTTCTATGGTAAAGGAACCGAGGAACCGTACCTCCACATTTCTGAATTTGAAGCGGTGTGTGTCACAATTAGAGGACAAGGGTTTACACGGATCAAGTTAAGCTCGTGTTATTTCAATTCACCTTGAAGGACGCTGCGAAACAATGGTTTCTATCATTGCCATCTGCAAGCATTTTTACATGGGAGGATATGCAACAACAATTCCTAGAAGAGTATTACACACCTCAACTATAACACCCGAATATTATTATTTTGAAGCCGGTGAAGAAAGAAAAGAAAATAAAGTCCAAAAGTCGAGGGACCAAACTCGCCAACGAAGAAAAGTTGAGAAATGTGGTGATATATGTAGGGAGAGGGCAGCCCACTCTCCCCACACTCACATTTCAGCTACAAAGAGAAGAATACAGAGAAAGAGGAGAAAAAGAGGAAAAAGTGTTGGTTCGGGTCGATTCGGGTCGCCAAAATCGTTATGAAGCAAGCCGAATCGAAGCTCTTGTTGTTGTGCTTGTTTAGGTGAGTTCTAGGACCCCTCTTTTACTTGTTTTCAAAACGATTTGGGGCTGGAAAACATCTGAAATCGAGTTTTTCGTATGTGTGTAAGTTGACCCGTTTGTGTATGTGTATGTATATGTATGACGCGATTGTGACTTGATTTCTTGCTTGGTTGTGCTTGAATGATGTTATGGTATGCATCCCTAAGGTTTAGGATGGTCGATTTAGGCTTAAAATGGGTTTAGATGAGTTTGGAGGCCGAAAACCCTCGGCTGCAGTCGGGTTGAACTGCATTCTGCATCAGTTAGGGTTGGGCGACCGACTGGAGGCCGAATGGAGGCCATACGGCCGATTAGGGTGCGATTGGGGTCCATTCGCACGATTGGGGTTCATTTGCACGACTGGAGGGCCAGTCGCATGGGGGTCATGCGACTGAGGGTCCATTCGCACGACTGGATGTTCATTCGCATAGGTGTTCATCCGTATTAGTGCAATCGCATGGAGGCCATGCGACTGAAGGGTGTCCATACGCCCGAATAGGGATGTTGAACCCGAGGAAGGTGTAGATTGACTTCTGACTTTCGGGGGAAAGTGCAGATGTAAGTGTTGATGTAAAGGTTCCCAGAAGGGTTTGTAAGATGACGCTCGAGGTCTTAGAAAGCGTGTGGGGCATGATGAGGGTGATGATGTTGTACGTTATGTATGTATGGTGTTGCCCTGTATGATGTGATGTTGATGCATGTTTATGTTCCATAATGTGATGTATAATATCTTTCCTGTGGCTTTACTTGTTATGATGAATGAACGAAGTATTATGTAACGTAAAGTGAAAGATAAAGAAAGAGGAACATGATGAATGAATGCATGTATTAATGAACGAATGAAACGTCTTGCACACATCGGATACGGGGTCCTTCTTGGTGATTGACCCTAAATGTAGAACCTCTACCGCTCACCCCTAGTACTGTGGCATACGTTTAGCTGTCATTCGTTGACTTCGGCCCAGTAGCTAAGACTGATGGTTACTCCTAGTACCGTGGCATACGTTTAGCTGTCATTTGTTGACTTCGGCCCAATAGCTACGACTAACCGGGGTGTAGCGCATGGTATTGGTTTGGGATGATGTCCGATGCGCAAGTAAGGTAATGGAAGAACGAATGAACGAATGAAGAAGATAATAATGATATTATCTATGTGTACGTACGATGTGTGATCATGTAAAAGTACGAACGGTTTTTATGAAAGTAAAGTATGTTTTATTTATAAAACTAGAACTCACTCAGCAACGCTGACTTTGATGTGTTTCCAGTTGGCAAGTAATGATTGCTGAGGATGGCACGGGCGACTACTCAGCCTTTTTGGATTGGCATTCTTTTGATTAATGTTTTTGCATTGTAATGCGAACAAACAATTTTTGTAATGAATGTTGTATTAGTTTGCAAAAGCATTTACATGGAAATGAAAGTTTGTTTAGTTTTCCGCTGCGATTTATTAAATGCAAATGTAATTATATGTTTTATGTGCGATGAGAATCCAGCTGTAAGCGTCCCGGGAACGGGGCCTTACATCAACGAACAAGTGATGCAAGGGCTAACATTCGGAACTTTCAACAACAACCAGGTGAACTTTTCTATGAAGCTTGGAAGCGGTTTAAACAATTGCTAAGGAAGTGCCCTCATCATGGTATTCCGCAATGGGAGTTGATCAATGCATTTTATGATGGATTATCCACTGATGACATCCGGGATGTGAACTCTACTACGGGTGGAACATTCCTTTCCAATCATGTGGAGGTGGATTGGGAATTCTTAGAGAAAATGGAGGTGAACTCAAAAAGGCAAGCTCAATCTAATAGGAAGAAGAAACACGCCATTGTTAGATCTGCAACCACTACTAATGCCAATGAAAGATTAGAACAATTGGAGAGAGCAAATCAAATTTTCGAACGTCAGTTGGCGAGTTTGAACCTCAATGGGGGAAATATGACACCTCAAGGCGCACCAATCTTTCCCGTGTGTGAAGGATGTGGTGATCTTGGCCATGTTATCATGGATTGTCCAATGAAAGTGGGTAGACCTGAGGAAGAAGTAAATCAAGTATATGGTTATCGAAAGCAATATGATATGAATTCTAATACATATCATCCAGGTTTGCGTAATCACCCCAATTTTAAGTATGGTAACACATCTAATCAATCTAATCCTCATTTTCAGGTACCAAATCAAGGAGGTCAATCGTATCAGAACCGAAAACCGATGTATAACAACGAGAATTACAACCAAGGAGGATACAACAAGGGTTACCAACGAAATTATCAACCTAATGGCGATCAAGGAAGCTCAAGCAACTCATCCGAGGTCATGGACTTTCTCCGAGAGATTAAGAAAGACAATGAGGTACGAGATAAAACCGTGGAGGCATTAGCAAAACAAGTTGGACAACTAGCGGAAGAGATGGCACAATTGAGAAGAAATCCAGGAACGTTGCCTAGTGACACCACTGTCAATCCTCAGCATCAAACACCGGGTGCAAGAAATATAAAGAGTGCAAACATCAATGAGGTAAGTATTCTTCGCTCTGGTAAAGTTTATGATAATAAAGTGGTTTCCACACCACCATTCGAAGACGGAGCGGTGGAGGACCTTGGTGAGGATGGGAGAAGTGATGATGAGTGTGAACCGGACACCCATAGTGTTAAACAAAAGAAAAAAGTAACTTTTCAAGATACACCAAAATCTGAGCTTAAAAATGAGTCACCTAAGGTCAATGGTAAGGGTATGGAGGTTAATACCATACCTTATCCAAAGGCTTTAGAAAATCCTGAAACGTCAAAAACTTTAAACAAACGGGGTCCTCAACAAGAAGAAATTTGGGAAATTTTCAAGCAAGTTAAAGTAAATATTCCTTTACTCGATGCAATTAAACAGGTACCGACGTATGCTAAATATCTTAAGGATATGTGTACTAAAAAACGAAACAATA
Organism: Flaveria trinervia; assembly: GCA_025506515.1. Taxonomy (NCBI): domain Eukaryota; kingdom Viridiplantae; phylum Streptophyta; class Magnoliopsida; order Asterales; family Asteraceae; genus Flaveria; species Flaveria trinervia. The sequence goes on along the minus strand of JACCIX010000705.1, from coordinate 106,949 downwards.
AATTTCCAAAAATGCTTGATTTAACAGAAAAAGTGAGTGCTGTGTTAATGGGTTCGTTGCCTCTGAAACTTCGGGATCCTGGAACGCCTTTGATACCAATTCAAGTTGGTGACTTTAAAATGGCAGGGGCGTTACTGGATCTTGGAGTGAGTGTAAGTATTCTTCCGGGAAGCTTATATGATCAGTATGATTTTGGTCCACTTCGTAAGGCCGATACTACCGTAGTATTAGCCGATTTGACACCTAAGTTTCCTAGAGGAATCGTGTCTGATGTGATTGTCATGGTTGAAGATTTCTACTACCCGGTTGATTCTTAGTTTTAGACTATGTGTCAAATGATAAAACAAAGCAACCTAACGTCATACTTGGTAGACCATTCTTGGCCACCGCGAATGCCTTGATAAACTGTAGAACCGGGACGGTGGATATGACATTTGGTAATAGGAAATTGCGTTTAAACGTGTTTTCTAATACACCAAACTCTCTACTCAATGATGAATGCTTTATGGCGGACATCATTAAGGAGTGTAATCCTCACGAAAGTGAGGATGCCACCAAAGAGACTTGTTTTGTTTGTGATGATGCAGGTTGGAATCATATGACAGATCTAGCAATTGAGGCACAAAAGTTAGATGTCATGGTTGTTGATGCTGGTAGGGCCCCATGGACACATCAAGTTGAGAACTTGCCTGAGCATATAGACAAAAAGATAAAGCCTTCATTGGAAAGCCCACCAAAGTTGGAATTGATAGATCTTCCCAAGCACCTCAAATATGCATTTTTGGGAGAAGACAACACGTTGCCCGTAATCATCGCAGCCGACTTAGAAGAAGATCAAGAAGCCTCATTGTTACAGGTTCTTCAAACATACAAAGCTGCAATAGGATGGACACTTGCTGATTTGAAAGGAATAATCCCTTCGATCGTGATGCATAAGATCATAACTGATGCCGAAGTTAAACCGTCACGTGATACTCAAAGAAGGTTGAATCCAAACATGCGGGAAGTGGTCAAGAAAGAGGTACTTAAGTGGTTGGATGCCGGCATAATTTACCCAATCTCTGACAGCACATGGGTAAGTCCAACTCAAACGGTACCGAAGAAATCAGGTATTCAAGTGGTCAAAAGCGATACAGGTGAGCAAATCGCCACTCGGCCGGTAACCGGGTGGCGTGTTTGTATTGATTATAGGAAACTAAATGCTGCCACATCTAAGGATCATTTTCCACTTCCATTCATTGATCAGATCATTGAGAATTGGCAGGTCAGAAGTTTTATTGTTTTCTAGATGGCTATTCGGGATATAATCAAATTGCTATTCATCCTGAGGACCAACAAAAGACGACATTCACTTGCCCTTATGGCACATTCGCTTTTAGGCGAATGCCATTTGGTTTGTGTAATGCCCCGGCCACCTTTCAAAGGTGTATGATGAGTATCTTTTCAGATATGGTGGGGAGTCTCTAGAAATTTTCATGGATGATTTTTCAATTTTTGGTTCTACTTTTGATAAATGTCTACATGAATTAACCAAAGTGTTGAAACGATATGTTGAAACAAACTTAGTCTTAAGTTGGGAGAAAAGTCACTTTATGGTTCAAGAGGGAACGGTTCTAGGGCATGTCATATCTAATCGGGGAATTGAGGTAGATCGGGCCAAAATCACGGTAATTTCCACTCTACCTCCTCCGGTTAATGTTAAAGGTGTGCGATCATTCTTAGGACACGCAAGGTTTTACAGACGGTTCATTAAGGGCTTCAGTGTCATAACTAAACCCTTATGTAACTTACTTTTGAAAGACGTACCCTTTGTGTTTGATAAAGAATGTTTGCATGCTTTTAACACGTTAAAAGAGAAATTAGTGGAGGCCCCAATCTTGCAATCACCTAATTGGTCACTTCCGTTTGAAATTATGTGTGATGCAAGCGACTTTGCAATTGGGGCTATTTGGGTCAACGGGTGGATAAGAAACCCGTTGCAATATACTATGCAAGTAAAACATTAGCCGATGCTCAGTTAAATTATACAACAACTGAAAAAGAATTGCTTGCAGTAGTATATGCCTTAGATAAATTCCGTTCATATATATGGGGAAGTAAAGTAATTGTTTATTCTGATCACAGTGCAGTCAGATATCTAATGGAGAAAAAGGATGCTAAACCTCGACTTATACGTTGGATCTTGTTACTACAAGAATTTGACTTGGAGATACGTGATAAGAAGGGAAGCGAAAATGTAGTCGCAGATCATTTGTCAAGAGTGGTGCATCAAACCACTGATTAATGAGACATTTCCAAATGAGCAATATTATCCATATCTTCCGAACCATGGTATGCTAACTTTGCAAACTATTTGGCTGCAGGTACCACTCCCGACCATTGGAACAAGAGGAAGAGACAACAGTTCATGTCGCAGGTCAAATATTACATTTGGGACGAACCAGATCTATTCAAGTTCGGAGCGGATCAAATCATCCGAAGATGCATTCTGAATCCGAAATTCAAGACGTGTTAGAACATGCACACTCATCTACATGTGGGGGTCATTTTAGCGGACAGAAAACGGGTCACAAGATCCTATCTTGTGGACTCTTTTGGCCAACAATCTTTCGTGATTCGTATAATTTTGCTAAAAATTGTTTGAAATGTCAACAACTGGGAAGTATATCAAAACGTAATGAAATGCCCATGCAACCAATTCTCGTGGTTGATATCTTTGATGTTTGGGGAATTGATTTCCTGGGCCCATTCCCAAATTCGTATGGCAATCTATATATTTTAGTGGCTGTGGATTACGTGTCAAAATGGGTGGAGGCCATTGCCACTAAAACAAATGACCATCACGTTCTGTGTAAATTTGTTCAAAGTAATATTTTCTCACGATTTGGTCTTCCCCGTGTGATCATAAGTGACGGAGGATCACATTTTAAGAATTTTCACTTTGGAAAGTTGTTGAAACGTTATGGCGTAGATCACCGAATAGCAACACCTTATCACCCTCAAACGAGTGGTCAAGTGGAGGTCTCCAATAGGCAAATTAAGGAAATCTTACAGAAAACGGTACGATCGGACCGTAAAGATTGGTCCACCAAGTTAAACGACGCTTTATGGGCCTATCGTACCGCTTTCAAAACACCTATTGGTACAACCCCATATCGGTTGGTCTACAGGAAAGGATGTCACTTACCTGTCGAACTCGCTCATCGTGCTTTATGGGCAATTAAAAATGTTAATCTTGATTACAATGTTGCAGGCACTGCACATAAGTTGAGTTTGAATGAACTGGAAGAATTAAGGAACGAGGCATACGAGACGACAGTCGCATACAAGGCAAGGATGAAAGAAATGCACGACACTAAGTTACGGAAGAAGACTTTTGAAGTCGGCCAGAAGGTGTGGTTGTATAACTCACAATTGAAACTGTTTCCCGGTAAGTTGAAAAGCAAATGGATGGGACCGTATGTTGTAATTCGAGTTGGTAAGTTTGGCGATGTCAAGATTGAAGACCCTAAAGACGGTGTACGAAAATTGGTGAATGGACATCGATTGAAACATTATCTGGAAAGCAAGGATATGAGCGAAACCAATGAAGAATTGGTGAGCTTCTTGGTAAGTGCACCAACCTACACAACAAATCCGTAAGGATCAGGTAACGGTCTGGCTGAAGACCTAAAACTTAGCGCTTTCCGAGAGGCAACTCGGTGAACTTTGTGGGTGTGTTCACTAGAAACCCTCCCGAGACTTCACTCGTCCACTCGGGCATATCGAGTGGTTTAAAAGGGTTGTTGCATCCGCTAAATGCAACCGTGATTCCTACGAAAGTGAGTTTAGTTGTTATTTTTTTCATTTGTTCGTTATCATATTATTTTGTTTTTTTTATGCACGAACTTGACAACACCCAAGTGTGGGGAACCTCATGGATAACAGGTATGTGCACAAAAAAAAATCACTAAAATCACCGCCACTGACGCCGGGCCCACCGCCACCGACGCCGGCACCGTCGGTCGGCCACAAACTACTGCCGGGCGGTGTGACCGACGCTGGGCTTGGCGCCGGCCCACCGCCACTGACGCCATCCATACCGCCACCGACAGGCGCGGGTTGGCCCATTTTTGGGTGGGTTACCCGGTAAACAACAACCACAAACACAATTTTGCTGAGATTTGAAGGTCCATATGGATCATAACTTCATTTTTCATCATCTTCTCTCCACTTTTTCTCCTTAACTTCTCAAGAACACACCAAGCCCTAGTTTCTAATTTTTCCAATCCTTCACCAAATCAAGCAAATCATAGGTGCATCTTGCTTAGTTTTTCGAGGGGATCACGTTTCACCGATTAGTTTTGCAAGATTCTCACTCGTTTGCGAGAAAACGGGAGTTTAAAATTCGGATTTTTGGGGGTTTTTACACAAAATCACTCCATTCTTCTTTTTGTTCCTCTAAACACATCACATTGTGCCAAGGAATCATGCCACGAACCAAGGAATCAACTTCTCGAGGAAAAGGCAAAGCTTCCGCCTCATCATCGAGCCTTCAGGAAAACGTACAAGGCGAAGCAATATAACTGAAACAAGCTCCGAAAGCGAAAGGGATGACTCAATGGGGACCAATTCCAGTGGCGATGACATCGACTATGATTCCGAGGGGAATCCTATTTGGACGGAGTACAAGAAGCCATTGTCCAAGTTCCCATGAGAGATGCAACCACAACTATACATGCACAAATTCAAAGACAAGAACGACCTCACAACACTCATGGTTTGTGAAAGACCAATGGAACTCCCGGAGTTTCGACTGTTTGGAGTGGTTGAGTGTTTTGAAAGGTTGGGATGGAGAGAGGTGTTGACATTTGTCAAGATGGATAAGCCACATGTGTATGTAAATCAAATCATGGAATGGATGTCTACTCTGGTAAGAAAGGATGGATCAAACCACCACACACCACTACACTAACTGGCAAGGTCGGTGGGAAAACAATGGTTATGTCTTTTCAGACAATCTCTCAAGTGGCAAAGTTTGATACTGCACCCGAGCCCTATGAATTTCTACACGAAAGCTCAATTCTGGAATCCCAACTGGGGACTACCTGCGGGAGGTCTTGAATGATATCTTTGCTGTTCCTATCACTGCCTTAACTTCTGACAATCTGAACAGAAGTAACATGAAGATCCTACCAAAGCTACTGATGGTGATCTTGAGCAAGAACGTGACCCCTAGAATCTCTAACAGGGGGAGAGTGCGACATTATGAGCTGAGAGTGCTTCATGCCCTCCTCACCGGTAGACACATGTTGTCTTACCGACAATTGGTGATGATGAACATTTGGGAAAGCCGAGAAAGCAGGGCCCGGTTGATGATTCCACACTGTCGCTTGATTACCATGTTGTTGCGCAAACAAAAGGTTGTATCCAACGAGGCTTTGGCCATCCCAATCACGGTTTTAAAATTCAAAGTTAATCGATTGGGAGGACAATCATGGGAATACAAGAAGATGGCCACTCATTATCAACTACGAGATAAGGATAGTGGGCGAGTGTTGATGGTACCGCGAGATGATGTTCCCCAATATGCGGATACGGATGATGTTGCTAGGGGTCAAGGTGGTGTGAGAGCAATTGAGGATGTGGATGCTGCTACAAGGGAGCCAACCGAGGAAGAAGAAATCCAGGAAGCAGTTATCAGAGCCAGACCTTTTGGCTTTTCAGGATGGACCTTAGATCAGAGGCACATGTATGATGAACAGTCACGTGAAAGAGAGTGACAAAGAAGGTGGAGAGAGAGCTATGATAGGAGGACAGAAGAGTATGAGCAACAGTCAAGGGACGCATGGGCAGCACAAGAACAGCGTGACAGAGAGTTGCGTGATGACATGAGGATGTATGCGCGTGACTCCGCGTATGCACACGAACAGGCTATTAACGATCATTTTCTGTATCAGGAACAGGTTCGCCAGTACAATGACTATCATGCAGGGCTGTCATATCAAGCTCGGCCACAGCCGGTGGATTGGAGTGCTCTACCTGAACACAGGCCCGGACAACAATATGAGAGGTACCCACAAGCTCAACCCTCACATTGGATACCAACGGAGACAACCCCGGATGGAAGCTCACACGTGACGGGGGAAGCCGGCAGCTTCGATATGCACGCCATGCACCAAAGTCTAATGGAATCCTTCTTTGGACCACCACTGCCCAGACCTCCGTCATATATGCACAAATCTAAATTTGCAAAAACGTACCTGACGTTACCTTATAGTCTGAACTAACCTCCTCCCGGTCATAGCAAAGGCTTTAGCCTTCACCCTTTTTTCTCTCTCCTCGCACCGGAGCTTCCTGCCCTAGACTTCTTGCAATCTTTGCTCATATGTCCTGTCTCACCACAGTCATACCATTTAGCCATTTGACAATCTCTTGCCTTGTTTCCCTCCTTTCCACACTGAAAACAAACATTCAGTCCCCACTTGCACTCCCTTTCGTGGCCTCTACCACACTTCTTTCATACCTCGCCCTCCCTTGTTATCCTCTTCCGATCATCAACCCTACATGTCTCACATCTAGAAACAAATCCACCATCATTACCTTGCCTTCCATCCCCATTGTTAACATGTCCTGCTCCTCCTATTCGTCCGTTATCGCCGTCACCTTTCGCTCATCGTACAATCTCCCGGCTAAGTCAATCACTGATCTAAATGTACTTGGTCGGGCAGCGATCAAATGTCTGTGGATGTCTGTCGGTAGTCCTTGAATGTATCTCTTAATCTTTCATGACACAGGCATCACCTGATCTGGCACCAGGCTTGCCATCTCGTTGAACTTAGTGGTGTACTGCGGGTGTGTCATCGTTCCCACCTCTAGCTGTAAGAACGCTCTCTCAATCTTGTCCAATTCCCAATGAGGACAAAACTCATCGATTACCAGCTTCTTCAGTTCACTCCACCTCATTCTCCTAATTTCTCTAGTACCTTCAGCCTGGACAATGTTGTCCCACCAGCACAAGGCCGGGTCCACAAACGAGTGAGTGGCAAACTTCACCTTCTGGTCCTCTCGGCACTCGCTGATCTCAAGGACAGCCTCCATCTCCCTCACCCATCGGTGAGCAGCAGCAGCAGTGCCATTACTATCAAAGGTAGGGGGCTTGCACCTTTGGAGTGCCCCATAATTACAGCCTCGTGCTGCATAAGGCACACGATCTTCTTCCTCCTCTTCTTCATCAGTACGGATAATCGCCGCGGTCTTCGGTTGCTCTCTCCTTCCCGAGGACCTATTCCTCTCCTCCCTTTCGCCTTTCATAACAGCTTTAATCACTTCGTTCACTACAGATGGCAGAATCGTCTGCATAACTTGATGGACCTATTCTACTACTGCCTCTTTCACCGAGGCCCTCAAGTTCACGCTCACATCAGCACATTCCTGGTGATGCATCTCAGGCTCCTCACATTTCCTCTCAGTAGCCCTAGCACTATTCCTCGTAACACGCTGTTCAGCACCATGTCCTCCCTGTGCTCCACCCCTAGATGCCTTAGACAATCTACTTCCAGCCATTCTCTAATCATTATAAGATTCAAACACTAACACGGTCATTCAAGGTAATAACTCGGATTATGTCAAGTATAGTAAGTCCCTAATTACAGTGGCCAGTTATGATTAGCCACTTACTTTACTCTTCACACCCAAAGCAACTCCTATCCTGACTACATCAGTATTTAAATCTACACAAAAGCACACTAGCCACAAAACATGTGCACATAATACTGGTTAACCATTAGCTTACATAAAACCTTTACTTGCAGGCACATAGCTACTAGGACTGGTATCCTTTTCCTTTTGTCCCATTCTCAGTTTAAGATTAGGTTTTGAAAATAATTACCTAATTCACTTAAACTTTGGCTCTGATACCAACTTGTAAGGCCCCATTCCCGGGCTCCTCACAGTTGGTCATTCATCGCACATAAAACATTTTAAAACGTACATTTATTTTGTAGCGGAATTTAAAAGTTTCATTAATAACTAAAAACATGTCATTTCATTCATTTACAACATTTTTTTTCACCTCAAAATTCAATGACATGTCAAAATATGGATGCCAGCCTCAAAACGCTCCCAGTAGCTTATGCATCCATGCCTACAACTCCTCAGCATCAACAAAATTCCTGCCAACTATCATGCATACAAAAGTCAGCGATGCTCAGTGAGTTCTATCTTTTATAATAAAATACTTTATTTCCTTTAAAAACTATCTTTACATTCATTCCTGGTCATACAACATACGTACACTCCATCTATGTTCTTTATTCGTTTCGTTCTTTCATACTTTAATTGTTTCATTCTATTATTTACTTTCGTGTTCATATTATCGTTCATACTTCTCATTATCTTTTACTTTCTTTTCGTACTTTACGTCCATCAGTTGTCATACATCATACATTCATACTGATAATAATTATTATTATATCTTCATCATCATTCGATCATTCATTCATTTCTTCACTCATTACTCTTCATTAATCGAATCTTGTCTCATGCAATATCTCTGACTCATGCTCGAAAGCTGATGCTGTGTCGGGGCCTGTACACAAACCCCTAACTCATGTCCGAAGACTGACACAACACCGGGATACGCGACAAAGATCCCATTCGAGTCAATCATAGGGATTGAACTCTATCCAAGTTTGCTATAACACAAAATCGCTCACCTCATTATCTCGTCTCATGCAATACCCCCGACTCATGTCCGAAGACTGATACTGTGCAAGGGCCTGATAAACAAACCCCCGACTCATGTCCGAAGACTGACACAATACCGGGGTACACGACACGGATCTCATCATCCTATTTTGTCTCATGCAATACCCCCGACTCATGTTCGAAGACTGATACTGTGTCGGGGCCTGACAAACCAACCCCTGACTCATGTCCAAAGACTAACACAGTATCGGGGTACGCGACACGGTTCTCATCATACTATTTGTCTCATGCAATACCCCCGACTCATGTCCGAAGACTGATACTGTGCCGGGGCCTAATCAACAAACCCCCTACTCATGTCCGAACACTAACACAGTACCGAGGTACGCAACATGGATCTCATCATCCGTCACTTTCATGTTCACCATTTGTTATCTCATGTATTCATTTCATACTTTATCGTATTCGTTCGTTCGTACTTTATTGTTATCTTTCACTTTGTTACATAATACTTTACGTTCGTTAATTTATTCGTTCATACATCACACCACGTAAAGTCATACATAATGTATTATAAAACATAATACGTACGTTTTGAAAACTCTTTGACGAAGAAAGATAACACATCATTCACACATATACACATCATAATTTCATCACATCACCATGCACACATCAAGCATAAGTCATCATATCATAACAAGGCCTATCTCCCTATTTTACCCCTTAAAACCACTTATAAAATCCTAAGTCCAAAATGGGTGCATGGGACTTTTAGGCGCATGAGCATAAAAATTCTAAGTGTAAAACAGTCTGGGCGCATGGGTACTGTTTGGACGTTTCTGCCTGTTTAGGCGCTTTGCCACTATGCAGGCGCATCAACAATTAGTCGTTTTAACACTTGGGCGCATGGGCACTATTTGGGCGTCTGAGCTTACGCTTAGATTATTAACACTTAGGTGCATGGGGTTTGGGCGGTTGGGCATACTTAGGCAGTTGGCCGTTGGGCGCCTAGGAACACTGTTTAGGTGCATGGCCCACTCTTAGGCGCATGGCAAACACTTAGGCACATGGTCAGCATGCTGGGCGCATGGGTCACTGTTCATGTGCATCAGAACATTCTGAAATGTTTTCTATGCTACTAACATCACCCGATTATCATTCTAATAATACCTAAGCATAGATCTAACATACTAAGGGCAGCTAAGCATGCTAAACATCAACACTAACCCATAAACCAACTCTAAAACATACATACATAGAACATCATCGATCAATAGGCTAAAACTCACGGTTTTACTTGAAAATATCTTCTTGGTATGCATAATAGCCCCAAACTAGTCGAAAATCAGTAAAAGAGGGGTTCTAGAAACTCACCTTAAGCAGCCTTTGAGCAACACACTTCAAGTTCAAGACCCACCTTCAATTCAGCTCTTAAATCATGAAAACAAACACTAAACACCAAGAACTTCAGTCAACATCTCAAAACCCAACTGAAACCGAGCTCATATAAGAGAAAACTCACCTTTGCAGCTGCTTCTTTCTCTTTCTCTCTCTAGAACCGAGGGCTTTCTCTCTCTTCTTTCTTCCTCTCAGCCGAATGGAGATGGCGAAGAAGGGATAGGCGGCCATGCCCTTTAAACCTTAAAATAATAAGGTTTTGTTCTTTGTACACTTTATCCCCTCCACTTGTGCTCATTATCTATTCTTTCTATTTACTTTTCTTTTCCTTTCGTTTAAATAAAAATTCGAGGTGTTACATCTAATAACCTAGATCCCTATAGTTATGGCTCCGATACCAATCAGTCACACGCTAACCTTAATGGCAGAATCGTTAAGATGTGAGGATTAAGATTGTTTACAGCCACATAACGCTACCATTAAATGTAAATATGATTAATCATTAGTTAAATAAGCATTACAACCAAAAGTCGGAACAAAATAAAGTAACATAAGTTCAAACTTCCAAGAATTTAAGACATGTCATTTATTTCCTAGGTCCAAGTCCTAGGTGTAAGCATGCTTCAAAAGTTAAGCATCAACCTTGTGCATTTCGTGAAACATGTTAAAAATAAAGGTCCAATTTGAAAGTTGGTAAGTTTTCATGGGTTAAGCATACACACACACACACATAGATATATATAAGTTTACAAGTAGCAATTTATGTTAATGGTTAAAAATAAAGAAAGTTTATAGATAACATATAGCTACAATCAAATCTTGACAGAAGATATCAATTACAAGTTATAACGATTAGCTAAGCGTACATGGTTCCCATGATGAACAAGCATACGTCATCAAGAGCCGACAATAACCTTGGCTTTAGCACCAAATAGGCTTGTCGGGCCTATAGATCTATGACATCATCAGGCTAGCAATAGTTAATGATTGTCAACATATAATGGCTATCATATAAGTCTCATAATATTACAAATAACCATGACAACAGTAAAGGTGAATTGCATGTGAATTTACAAGTATCAAGATGTTTATACGTGTAAGTTTATATGATAACATGTTTAACCCTAAAAAGGTGTGAAATAAAGTAAAATAAGGGCATGAAAACTCACATGACATATATATAAGATGATAACAAGAAATAAACGATGTTCTAACGATTCATTTTACAAGATACCTAACGTATATACTTCAAGGTTAAGTTTAATGGTAATATTAACAATTAAACATGAACTAGGGTTTTAATAGGACTTTGGAGTTTTTACAAATAAATAAGGTTTTCTAATAAAATTAAATATATTTTAATCCAATGAAAAGAAATATACCATTTAGGTAATTTAATATGGAGAAAAGAAATTAAATCTATTATAATAATTTGTGAAGTTTAAATAAAAATGTAAATAATTTTTTTATAATTATTTGAAATATATATGATTAAACAATAATTAAAGTATTGGCCAATAACAATTTATTAATTTAAACTATTATTTAAAAATTATTTATAAGAAATAATCCAAGAATAACGTTTGTTAAATTGTTTTATTAAAAGAATTTTTTAAATTTAAAAATTACAGAAAATAGATTGGTGTACTTAAAAATATTGTTTACAAAAATAATTTTTATAATTATTATAAATTTTCGATAATTTATTTAAAGGCTGAAAAGCCTTAAAAAATGTTTGAGGGTGCCCGGGTTTGAACCCGAGACCTCAAGGATGACATGGGAGTGGTTTACCATTTGGCTAGGGCGCCTATGCCCGAAAAAAACCCATTCCCATATTTTATAAACACAAATGAGTTGAAAATCCCCAAATCACTATGAACCCTATTTCAAAATCAACAAATTGATCACCAATTCATTACTGTTAACGCTAGTGGTCATGGGGCTTTTGTTGCCCATGTAACAGATAGGTAGTTTTAATTATTCAGATTGAAGTTGAAATCAACAAGAACAAATGAAGAACAAGCCGCGACCAACGTTGTGTTCGATTAATGTTCAAATGATGACGATAATCAAATTAACTTCGTGTGAAGCATTAGAGGATGTTCATGACTCTAAGCCATTTATCAATTTCAGTTTAGGTTGCTTGGAAGGTGGATTTTGATTGGGTTGCAAGTTTGTGATGAAGAGAGAATCGAATAAGACGATTTTTTGAGTTTCAGGTGGAATTGAGTTCGATAATAGCTTAGGATTAGTTTGACGTTTGATTATGATTCATTTAGTTTGATTATTATTGAGTTTCAATGATTGAACGGTTCTACGATTAAAGGATTCGGTTACTCGGATTGTTTGTGTTCATAATAGTTGTTTAACTCAATTAAAGTGTGTGTTTAAGTTCGAAACATGTTCACGGATCGATTGGGAACGGTTTGGTTCATAATTTGAAGGGTTTAAGCTGTCTTGGGCCTCGCAAGAGGTGGTCAACGGTGGAAAGGGAGGAAAAGGGTTTGGGTTTAAAAAATTTACACTATTAGTCCCTATAAAACTTGATTTAAACTTTCAAAATTAACATAAATACCCCCTAACTTAACTAAACTTTAAGTTCTAAATATTTTACAACTTATCAATTGTGTAACTTTTTTAAATTGTTAATTTTTATTATTTTTATTTTTATTTTATTTGGCTATTATTATTATTCTTATTATCTTAACTTAATGTTAGATTTTATAATAATAAATAAAAGTGGTAGTTACTATTATTATTATTATTATTTAAAATTAATTTATTAACTTCTAAATTAACTAAGAAAAAAGCATAAACAAGCCCTCAAAGTTTCATAAATGACATAAATGGTCCTTACAAGTGTATAACAAAGTTAACTTTTAATAAATGAAAACATGAAAGGTTACAATATATGTATGGAAAAAGATGAAGAACATGAAGAAATTAGTGCAAAATTAGCATATGACGTAACTTACGTCCTAAAGGAAGTAAACTACGTCCTTTCTAAAAATGATTGTTTTAGGATGTAAGACAGTGGCTAACCACGTATATCATGGGGGAGGACGTAAGTTACGTCCTTCTCTGGATTTTGACCGTATTTAAGGAGGGTTATCAATTCTAGAAACCCTACTTGTTGATACATGTGTACCTAGTTTAAAAGCTTAATGTAATATGTCTGTCATGTCTTACATATATGTAATCGAATGAGTATGAATGAAAAACAATATGTGGTTGATGTTTATAATGTTTAATATTTCATTATTTATTGTGTAATAACGCATATTGAACTAACTATATAGGTTTGTGGTTGTTTACATAGTTCTTAGTCAATAATGGTTGAGAAATGTGTTTAAACTTAATCATATGAAGTTCTTATGTGAATGGACCATGCTAATGGACCATACGCATGAATACTTCATGCTAATGGACCATACGCATGAATACTTCATGCTAATGGACCAGTCGCACAACTAAGCCAGGAGACTGAACCAGTTGCACGATTGTGACATACGATTGACTCAATCGCACGATTGAACTCTCAGTCGTGCGGATAGATCAACCGCATGATTCAGTAACACGATTGAACCATGCTAATGGTTCAGTCACACGGATGGAAAACCCTAACCTATAAATATCACTTAATTTGTGGAAAAACGTAACAATTCGAATACCTACGCACATAATCGTACCCTAGCCGTCCAGAGACTCAAGAAAACTTGTTCCAAGTTCATACATCACAGTTGATCGTTCTCTAATCATTCTTAATGTTTCATTAATCGTTAGATTGATTTGAACTGTATTCTCCCTGATTGGATCGTCAATCAAATAGGATTCCGCACTATTTGAGTTGGTATACGCGCAGAATCATTTAGTACTCCGTACGTACACGGTCCTCTAACAAGTGTTATCAGAGCCTTGGCTCTTGATTTTGTGTGTGATGTAACACCCAGTTATTCTATTAAAGTAAATAAAAGAAGGAAACATTAATTGACCCAAGTTGAGGGGTTAAAAATGTAAAAAAGGGACAAAAGTACAAAAGCTAGTGTAAAGGTGGGCATAGTCGCCCACCCTCTTTTCACATCAACTTTTTCATTCGGTTAGAGAGAGAGAGAGATAGCATAATACTCTCGGTTAGAAGAAGAAGAAGAAGAAGAAGAGGTCGAATTCAAGGTAAGAATTCGAAGTTTTTAAGTGTTTATATGGGGTTTTCTCTCAGTTATATGCTTATATGCTTATGTGTTTATGTGTGTGTTCGTGTGTGTGTGTGTGTTGGTGGGTTTTCTAGGTGTTTGAACTCATTTGCATACGGGTTAGAAGGAAGAGACACCCAAAGTTGTACCAGGTGAGTTTCTATACCCCGGTTTTACTTGTTTAAACACTTCTTGGGGCTGAAAATGTATTAAAAACGATTTTACAATGTTTATGTATGTATACCCGTATGTATTATGCATGTTGATGATGTTTCTTGGATGCTCATAAGTTGTTCATGCTTAGAATAGCCTTGGTAAGCTTAGAACAACTAGGCTTGATGTTTGGGTTCGAAAATATTCTAGAAATATGTTGAACAGAAGGTTCATGCGCCTAAGTAAGGCCCATGCGCCTGGAATTTGCCTTAGAAATATTTAAGTGTAACTCATGCGCCTGAACAGTGCCCTCATGCGCCTAGAATATTAGTCAGATGACTAAGTATAGGACCATACACCCCAATAGTGCCCATGCGTCAAAAATGTCCATGCACCTAAGTGTTCATACGCCTAAGTGTCCATGCGTCCAAATGGACCATACGCCCGAATAGTATCCATGTGCCTGAAATAGCTCATGCGCCTAAGTGTTGAAGCGGTTAAGTGTTGGCTGATGCGCCTGCATAGTGATAAAACGCCCGAACAGGGCCCATGCACCCAAATAGTGTCAAAGCGCCTAAACATTTCGAATTTATTACAGAATTTCCGGGAGTCTGTGCTTTTAGGGTTTTGACTGAGGTTTGACTAGGGCTTATAAATGCTTGGTTTCATGCATTATTTTGATTGCCTTATGATTGTTCCTTATTATTATTATTATTAATATTATTATTACTATTAGTATGTGATTTTACGTGGTGTGTTTATTATTGTAATGTAAAGTATTACTAATAATAAGAGAAAGAGTAATAAAGAAGAGAAGTGGAACTTAATTTAATATGTTAACAAGTCTTGCAAGCTTATAGGAGGTGCATGACCATGAGGTCGTTAGCTCAACTGTGATGCAGGTTAGCTACCCTAAGATGCACACGGGGCCAGTCAATTGAGATTGGTGGACCTTTGTAGCATACCCTAGGTGTCGGGCCAGCCTTGTATACAGTATGTAGAGCCCCTTGTGGGAAAAGAGGGCCCAACACCATTTCCCCCACGCACATAGTTTAGGGTATTGCTCATTGGTCCACATAGACAGTGAAAGATAAAGATAAAAGAATACATAGTAAACAAGGCATATTGTAAAGAGAAAAGCATTATCTGATTGTACAGTTAGTGCGTGCTCACGTATAAAGAGATGAAGTTTTCATAAAAAGAGTATTTTCATATGTACACCTACAGAAAGTATTTTATTACTTTTAAAACTAGAACTCACTCAACAACACTGACTTTTATACATTTTCAGTTGGCAGGTAATCATTGCTGAGGATGGCACGAGGGTGAAGCTACTCGGTAGAAAAAGACTGACATCCATTCATACTTGTTATTGCTGTTGTTTTGTAATGCAGTTAAATAGTTCTTTTGTAATCGGTTAAACAATAGTGTATTGCTCAACAATAGTGTTTTAATGAAATGAATGGCTTTTGTTAAAATAATTCCGCTGCTTAAGCTTTTATATTTATAATATTTAATGTATTTAATGTTGTGAATGACCAACTGTGAGGTCTCCGGGAACAGGACCTTACAAGTTGGTATAAGAGCCAAAGTTTAAGAGAATTGGGTTAAATAATTTTTAAAACCTAAACTTAAACTGAAAATGGGACAATTGGAGGGATGTCAGCTCGAGTAGCTACATGCCATCAGATATGTCTTTTCTTAATGTTAACCGGCATTATGTGTGCATGCTATTTGATTTATGTGCTCTTAGTAGATTTAGATACTAATTAAGTCAGGATAGAAAATGCTTGGGGTATGAAGAGTAAAGTAAGTGGCTAATCATAACTGGCCACTGTAATTAGGGACATACTGTACTTGACATGAACTAAGCTATTCCTTGAATGATCGCGTTAGTGTTTGAATCTTATAGTGTATTAGAGGATGGCTAGACAGAAATCTTCCAAGACTCCTAGAGGCAGAGGCCGTCCACGTATGACTCGGAGTAGAGCTAAGTCTCCTGAGATGACCCATGAGAACCCTGAGGTTCATGGCCGGAGTGAAGAGAATGAGAATGCTAGCTTGAATGCTTTAGCTAGGGAGGCAATTTCTGACGAAGTATACCAGGTCATGCAGACAGTCTTACCGTCTGTGGTGACAGAAGTCATCAGGGCTGTGAGAAGCGAGGAAAAGAGAGAGAAGGAGAATAGAAAGGGATCCATGAGCAAGGAAAGTAGAAGGGAGGAGGAACAACCAGAGCCTGAGGTTGTGTTGTCCGATGAGGAGGAGGATAATGTAGTGAGGGTAGCAACCGGAGGGTGCAGTTATGGGGCGTTCCAAAGGTGTAAGCCCTCGACTTTTGATGGCAATGACAATGCTGCTGCCGCTCACCGCTGGGTAAGGGAGATGGAGGCAGTCTTGGAGATCAGTGAGTGCCGTGAGGACCAGAAGGTGAAGTTCGCAACTCACTCTTTTGTTGATTTAGCGATGTGTTGGTGGGACAATATTGTCCAACCTGAGGGTGCCCGAGCCATCGGAGGATGCGATGGAAGGAGTTTAAGCAGTTGGTGATCGAGGAATTCTGTCCTCATAGGGAACCATGACCCACCCGCAGTACACCACTAAATTCAACAAGATGGCAGGCTGGTGCCAGATTAGGTGACGCTGGTGTCAACGAAGATCAAAAGGTACATCCAGGGACTGCCGGCTAACATTCGCAGACACCTGATTGCTGCTCAGCTAGGTACCTTTCGATCGGTGGTGGATTTGGCGGGTAGATTGTATGATGAGCGAGAGGAGACTGTGGTGGAGGTGAAAAAGATGAGTGGGAATGGTAAGAACTAGAATGGGAAGAGGTTTGGATGTGGTGGTTTCACTCCAAACAACAAAAAGATGAAGGTGGATGACCGTGGGGTATCGTCAAGACCAGAGTTCAAAAAGTATGGCAGATGTGGAAGGGAGCATACCGGTGAGTGCAGGATGGGAGTGAATGTATACTTCAGGTGTAGCAAGCCTGGTCATATCGCTAGAGAATGTAGGGTGCTGAAGTGCTATAACTGTGGCGGGGAGGGCCACGCGACCAAGGACTGTAAGAAGCCAAGGGCGGAGAGCTCTGGGGCGAAGAAGAAGCCGAAGGAAGGAGGGCAGAAGGCAAGTGCTAGAGCTTACACTATGACCCAGGAAGAAGCCAGAGCTGATCCCGATATCATGTCAGGTATGTTTCTAGTAAACCAAACTTGTGCCTCTGTATTGTTTGATTCCGGTGCTAGTAGAAATTTCATTTCCACTACTTTCTGTGCTAAGTTTCCTGTTAGTAGTAGAAATGTCAGTGAACCATTCGATGTAGAAACCGCTATTGATAAGTCCACCAGAATTACTGATGTGATAGAGGACTGTGCTATAGAACTAGAAGGTCATAGGTTTGCTGCTAGGTTACACGAGATGCCCCTAGGTGGATTTGATGTAGTACTAGGGATGGACTGGTTAGCAACCTATGAAGCAAACATCGTATGTTGCAAGAAAATGATCCGATTGGTTGCGCCCGATAGGAGTTTGGTTACGGTTTATGGAGATTGCGTTACTGCGATCCCGAAGGTGATTTCGATGGTGGTGGCGAGGAAGTGCATGAAACGTGGATGTTGTGCCTACTTGGCATACGTAAAATATGTGGATGCATCAGTACCGCAATTATCTGAGGTACAAGTAGTGTGCGACTTTCCGGACGTATTCCCCGAACACTTACCTGGCGTGCCACCGGATCGCGAGATTGAGTTCCAAATTGATTTGATACTCGGTGCTCAACCCGTTGCCAAAGCACCATATCTATTAGCTCCGACTGAGATGAAGGAACTCATGAGCCAATTGCAGGAATTAATGGATAAGGGATTCATTCGACTGAGTATCTCTCCGTGGGGTGCTCCGGTATTGTTTGTAAAGAAAAAGGACGGAAGTATGCGAATGTGCATTGATTATCAAGAGTTGAAGAAGTTGACGGTGAAGAATCGGTACCCGTTACCAAGGATTGATGACCTGTTTGACCAGCTCCAAGGTGCCAGTTGGTTCTTGAGAATAGATCTACGATCTGGCTACCATCAATTGAAGGTGAAGGAACAAGACATTCCTAAGACAACTTTCCGTACGCATTATGGACACTACGAGTTCCTCGTCATGTCTTTTGGTCTAACTAACGCGCCAGCTACCTTTATGGATTTGATAAATCGAGTGTGCTGACCGATGTTGGATAGATCAGTGATTGTGTTCATTGATGATATCCTGACCTACTAGAAGAGTGATGAAGAGCATGTCGGTCACATTCGGGAGGTGTTGGAGACATTAAGAAGGGAGAAGTTGTATGCCAAATTATCCAAGTGCACGTTCTGGTTGCGCGAAGTTCAATTCTTAGGTCACATGGTAAATCCTGAGAGGATTATGGTAGACCCCGCAAAGGTGGAGGCAGTGATACAATGGAAGTTTCCAAAGACGCCATTTGAGATTCGTAGTTTCTTGGAGTTGGCGGGATATTATCGAAGGTTCATTTAGGACTTCTCCAAGATAGCCTCCTCGTTGACTAAGCTGACCCGTAAGGATGTGAATTTCGTGTGAGGTCAAGAGCAAGAAAGGGCTTTTGAGGAGTTGAAGACAAGACTGAACCAAGCCCCTGTCTTGTCATTACCCGAAGGGAGCGAGGATTTGGTGGTCTATTCAGATGCTTCCTATTCGGGGTTGGGTTGCGTGTTGATGCAGCGAGGTAAGGTGATAACCTACGCATCCTGACAATTGAAAGTGCATGAGGTTAACTATCCTACTCATGACTTGGAGTTAGCGGTGGTGGTTTTTGCACTAAAGATTTGGAGGCACTATCTGTACGGAACGAAGTTCACTATTTTCACTTACCACAAGAGCTTGAAGTACTTTTTCGAGCAAAAAGATCGGAACATGATTGTGAGATCCATAACCATCCGGGCAAGGCTAACGTAGTGGCTGATGCCCTTAGTCAGAAAGAGAGGCCCGAGCCGATCCGGGTGAAAGCACATCAACTAATCATGACCTCCGATGTGATGAAACAATTCAAGGAGTTTCAAGATGAAGCATTGAAAGAAGATTATTTTAACTCTGAAAAAATGAGAGGTCTGGTTGGGGAACTGGGTGAGAACACACTTGGTGTTAAAACCCGATTTGGATGGGTGTGGATTCCTCGTTATGGTGATCTACGAGTGAAGATCATGGAGGAAGCTCACAAGACTCGATACTCCATTCATCCTGGTGCCACGAAAATGTATCAAGATATGAAAAAAGATTATTGGTGGCCGGGTATGAAGCGCGATGTGGTGGGGTATGTGAGTAAGTGCCTTACTTGCTTACAGGTGAAGGTCGAACATCAGAAGCCATATGGGAAGATTCAACCTTTGGATATACCGGAATGGAAGTGGGAGCATATCACCATGGATTTCATTACGAAGTTTTCGCGTACTCGGAAAGGGTATGATGCTATATGGGTGGTTGTGGACCGTTTGACGAAGAGTGCTCACTTCCTACCAATCCGTGAGACATATTCATCGGAGAGGTTGGCTAACTTGTTCATCAAGGAAATTGTAACTCGTCATGGTGTGCCGGTGTCTATTGTATCTGATCGTGACACCCGATTTACATCCAAATTCTGGAAGAAATTCCACGACGCCATAGGGACGAGGTTACATATTAGCATGGCTTATCATCCTCAAACTGATGGTCAGTCAGAAAGGACCATTCAGACATTGGAAGACATGCTTCAGGCAAGTGTGATTGATTTTGGGGGAAGTTGGGATGACCACTTACCGTTAGCCGAATTCACCTACAACAACAGCTATCATGCCAGCATTGGTATGCCACCCTATGAGATGCTATATGGTAGGAGATGCAGAACACCCGTTTGTTGGGGTGATATTGATCCAAAGGAATTGGGAAGCGTCGAGGTAATCGAGGCTACGACTGAGAAGATTGAAAAGATCAAGGCCTTCATGAAGGCAGCCAAAGATAGACAAAAGTCGTATGCCGATAAACGACGCAGACCGATTGAGTTCCAGGTGGGTGATCGGGTTATGTTGAAGGTCTCACTTTGGAAGGGTATTATTCGATTTAGAAAGCAGGGAAAGTTGAGCCCAAGGTACATAGGCCCTTTCCGAATCATCACTCGGGTAGGATAGGTGGCCTATACATTGGAGTTGCCAGATAAGTTAAGTGGAATTCACCCGACATTCCATGTATCTCATCTGAGAAAGTGCCTAGCTGATGAAGACATGATTGTTTCACTAAAGGATATCGAAGTAGCGAAAGGCTCAATTATGTGGAGCAACCGGTGGCAATCATCGATAGAAAATAAAGGAGGCTGAGGAATAAAGTGGTTCCTTTTGTGTGTGTACAGTGGAAGCACAGGAAGGGATCTGAATCTACATGGGAGACTGAGGAGGAGATGAGTCAGCATTATCCTCATCTGTTTGAGGAATAACAGGTTTCGGGGACGAAACCTATATAACGGGGGTGGACTTGTAACACTCGGTTATTCTATTAAAGTAAATAAAAGAAGGAAATATCAATTAACCCAAGTTGAGGGGTTAAAAATGTAAAAAAGGGGACAAAAGTACAAAAGCTAATGTAAAGGTGGGCATGGCCACCCACCCTCTCTTCACATCACCTTTTTCATTCGGTTAGAGAGAGAGAGATAGCAGAATACTCTCGGTTAGAAGAAGAAGAAGAAGAAGAAGAAGAAGAGGTGGAATTCAAGGTAATAATTCAAAGTTTTTAAGTGTTTATGAGGGGTTTTGTCTCGGTTATATGCTTATGTGTTTGTGTGTGTGTTTGTGTGTGTGTTTGGTGGGTTTTCTAGGTGTTTGAACTCATTTGCATACAGGTTAGAAGGAAGAGACATCCAAAGTTGCACCAGGTGAGTTTCTAGACCCCGGTTTTACTTGTTTTAAACTCTTCTTGGGGCTGAAAATGTATTAAAAATGATTTTACAATGTTTATGTATGTATACCCGTATGTATTATGCATGTTGATGATGTTTCTTAGATGCTCATAAGTTGTTCATGCTTAGAATAGCCTTGGTAAGCTTAGAACAACTAGGCTTGATGTTTGGGTTCGGAAATATCCTAGAAATATGTTGAACAGAAGGTTCATGCGACTAAGTAAGGCCCATGCGCCTAGAATTTTCCTTAGAAATATTTAAGTGTAACTCATGTGCCTGAACAGTGCCCTCATGCGCCTAGAATATTAGTCAGATGACTAAGTGTAGGACCATGGTCCCTAATAGTGCCCATGCGTCCGAAATGTCCATGCGCCTAAGTGTTCATACGCCTAAGTGTCCATGCGTCCGAATGAACCATACGCTCGAATAGTATCCATGCGCTTGAAATAGCTCATGCGCCTAAGTGTTGAAAGGCTTAGGTGTTGGCTGATGCGCCTGCATAGTGATAAAACGCCCGAACAGAGCCCATGCGCCCAAATAGTGTCAAAGCGCCTAAACACTAAGAATTTATTACCGAATTTTTGGGAGTCTGTGCTTTTAGGGTTTTGACCGAGGTTTGACTAGGGCTTATAAATGCTTGGTTTCATGCATTATTATGATTGCTTTATGATTGTTCCTTATTATTATTATTATTATTATTACTATTAGTATGTGACTTTACATGGCGTGTTTATTATTGTAACGTAAAGTATTACTAATAATAAAGAGAAAGAGTAATAAAAAGAGAAGTGGAACTTAATTTAAAATGTTAACAAGTCTTGCAAGCTTTTAGGAAGTGCATGACCATGAGGTCGTTAGCTCTACTGTGATGCGGGTTAGCTACCTAAGATGCACACGACGCCAGTCAATTGAGATTGGCGGACCTTTGCAGCATACCCTAGGTGTCTGGGCCAGCCTTGTATACAGTATGTAGAGCCCCTTGTGGGAACAGAGGGCCCAGCACCATTTCCCCCGCGCACATAGTTTAGGGTATTGCTCATTGGTCCACATAGACAGTGAAAGATAAAAATAAAAGAATACATAGTAAACAAGGCATATTGTAAAGAGAAAAGCATTATCTGATTGTACAGTTAGTGCGTGCTCACGTATTAAGAGATGAAGTTTTCATAAAAAGAGTATTTTCATATGTACACCTACAGAAAGTATTTTATTACTTTTAAAACTAGAACTCACTCAACAACACTGACTTTTACACATTTTTAGTTGGCAGGTAATCATTGCTGAGGATGGCACGAGGGTGAAGCTACTCGGTAGGAAAAGACTGACATCCATTCATACTTGTTATTGTTGTTGTTTTGTAATGCAGTTAAACAATTCTTTTGTAATCGGTTAAACAACAGTGTATTACTCAACAATAGTGTTTTAATGAAATGAATGACTTTTGTTAAAATAATTCCGTTGCTTAAGCTTTTATATTTATAATGTTTAATGTATTTAATGCTATGAATGACCAACCGTGAGGTCTCCGGGAATGGGGCCTTACATGTGATGCGATTGTTTGGTGTAAAAATCCATGTTTTTCATTCAAAAACATCATATTTTTTGTTAAAATAGTTTTCGACGTCTCCAGATCTAAAAGTTCCCGTTTTTTGGCTTACGGCAGATTACGGTTCATAAAAGTTTTTGTTTTTATGACAAAGTGTTCAAAACCTTCGATTTCGCAAAAAACAACAGCCTTCAGTCGCACGATTGACTTAATCGTACGACTGAATTCATTCGCACCTCCCATACAGACGATTGAACTTAGTCGCACATCCATTCGACGAGTGAGCAATCTCATTCGCATTGTTCATCCGCATCTACCAATCGCACAACTGTTCATCCGCATTTGTCCAATCGCACGATTGGCTCAACCGCATTTGTTCAATCGCACGATTGGCTACATTTGTTCAATCGGACGATTGATTCTTTGGACCTCTCCATTCACACAAGTGAAAAAGTTGAAGTGTGAAATTCAAAGTTAATACAAATGGAAGATCAGTACTCAACTTTTACTGCAAGTAGAGATTCAAGAATCTAGAATCTATTGCTTCTGGAAAATGAAGTTGGGAATCACAATAAGCCCCCTAAGCTCATAACGTTAGATGATTACCCACAATGGAAGCAAAGGTTCGAGATATACTTAAATGGAGTTGATCCTAATCAGTGGGAATCAATCGAGACTAGGTATAGCATGCCGGTGGTGTTGATGGAGTAAAATTTACCTTAGGTGGCATGACTGAGATAGCCAGAAGGTGAAGTACAATGCAGAGAAGAAGGTGTATGCTTTGTTAACTCAGTCAATTCCTAAGAATATATTCCATTAGTTTTCTGAGAACAAACAAGCCAAGAAGCTATGGGATGCTCTGAAAAAATGATATGATGTGAATGCAACGTTGAAGGCATTGAAGGAAAAGGCTCTGAAGAAATAGTTTGATAACTTCTCTTCGATAGGAAAAGAGAGCCTGGATGACATCATCGACCGCTTCTACCACTTGATGAGTGAGCTGCACACTCATGGGGTTACCACGTCCATGGAAGACAAGGTGTTGAATTTCGCAGATGGATTGCCAGAAAAGTGGGTTTCGTTTGTGTCAAAACTCAGACAGACTGATATGCTGGCAAAGTTAGATATTAACGATTTCATTCTGAAGCTAAAAGAGGAAGAGTTGAGGATGGAGTACAGGTCTCAAAAAGGTTCATATGACCAGATACCGTCACTTTACAACTCAACTCCTCAACCAAAAACTTCTGGAGCACCATTACTAACGACATTCATGTCGAGTTCAGCCGCTCCGTCCCAAGCCATTACTTCAGGATCTGACACGTCAGGGTCATCTTGCACCCAATACATAGCACCTGAAGCCAATGCTATGAAATTGATGGCCGAGAATCACGGTAATGTGACTGTAGAGGTAGAAAAGGAGCATATGGATCTCCTAGCAGCTGTCGTTCACTCCTATGACAGTCTAGTTGCGGGGAAGATTGGAAACTGCCATCTCGCCGATGAAGACTATGAGCAGGTAGATGAAAGTGAAACTTTCCGAAGGGTGAAGAAATTTGTGAAGAAAACGGCACATAACTTGAGAGCCACCAAACACACAACCTTTGGTTTCGATTAAAACAAAGTTACCTGTTTTAACTGTGGAGAGAAGGGGCACTTCCAGTGTGAATGTGTGAAGCCCAAGAAAACATGTACTGGTAATCCATTTCAAACCTTCAATCGTCAAGATAAACCCACCAATAGGGCTACATCGTCAAGCAAGGATCCTAAGGCCTTGACTACACAAGACGACGAAGGATAAGATTGGACATTTCGCTTTGTATCTCTATGAGAATCCAACATTGCGTGTGTTGAAGTTTTGGATGACGATTCAGTAAGCAAAGGTGAAATAGCAGTGGAACTAGTGATGTCTAATAATGAAGAAATTGCAAATGTGGTCAATCACCTGAATGAAGAAGGACTCAGTACAACATGTTCAGAATCACCAGCACCCGAACAATCAAACTCTGCTATGATGGCTGATTCAACCGAATTTTCTCAGGTAAGTACTAAAGACCAACTTTTTGATAGTCATGCTTGTAATGAATGTAAAATTTAGAGAAAGCATAGACTCAAAATTTGCTAGGTTATTAGATCACAATGATAGCTTAGTAAATAACTTACAACTATGCACAGAAGCAAACCGAATTTTAAAACAAAATGAGCACAATTATAAAGAGAAAATAGAACTGTTAAATAAACAAATAAAGGAAACGAAGTTGTTGCCTTTAACCAAGCAAATGACATGAAGTTCTATTTAAACTCCCTAGAAGAGACTAAGAAACAAAGAGCAGTTTTGGAAGTCATGGTAAACTCTTTAAAACAAAAACTGCACAGTTGGACTAGTTCTTCTCACATAGTTAAGCACTTAGTGAAAGAACGTAACAACGGGAAGGGTTTGGGTTACAAAGTGGTTCCACCATCACCACATGAGACCTTGTTGAATACTAAATGTAAACCAACTAATTACAATCCAATCAAGAATCATGTGGTGTCACTCCTCTATTAAATGATCCAGATTCCACAGGTAAACCTATTGAATCTATCACTAAACAGAAGGAGACCACTTTAAAGTCAAAAGGTAAAATGCCTATTGTTAATTTGGATGAACAATTTGAAAAGGTTAAAGTAAAGTCAGGTTCAAACATGTCTAATTCTGAACCCAAAAAGACCAAACAAATTAACCAATCACGTGCACCATGTTTAAGTCCAAATAAACAAAAGGGTAAAGATGTTAAAATTTTACATATGGTAACTTAGGGTTACATATGTAACTTTACTAAAAGAATAAAGATTTAATTAGTTATATTAATTCATATAATCATCTAAGCATAATGAAATACACACACACATATATATATATACATATATTTATTTATTTTTTATTTTAATCATTTAAGATATATATATATATATCTAATATATTATTAAATATTTAACTAGTAATTATCCTAAGTCTAAAACTAACAAATCAAACAAATTAAATCATATCATTCCATGTGTGTTTTACAAGTCTTGAATAATCTTTGTTGATTATTATCTTTTACCTCCAGATTCCAGTGACTAACTTACTTTGTATCCAACATCTCTCGTAATCATGGAAAGCGTGGTAGCTGCGACCACAAATTGGCCGCCATGATCGCCCGTCAAATGGTTGCTGTCATTCCGACCATGGCTGCCGAACTGAATTTTAAGGCCCCGTTCCCGGGACGCTCACAGCTGGTAAATCATCGCACACAAAACATATACTTTACATTTCATCATTCATAAATCATTGCAGCGGAAGTCTAAAGAAATAACTTTTCATATCATTACAAATGCTTTTGCGAGTTAATACAAGCATTCATTTCAAAATATCATTCGTTCGCATTACAATGCAAAAACACAATCAAAGGAATGTCATTCAAAATGCCAAGTAGCTGCTCCGTGCCATCCTTAGCAATGCTCACATGCCAACTGGAAAATACATAAAGGTCAGCGTTGCTGAGTGAGTTCTAGTTTATAATAAAATATATACTTTTCCTTCATTTAAAACTGTTTATTTCTATTGCATGTGATCATGCATCATACATACATATAGATAATATCATTATTATCTTCATCATTCTTCGTTCATGCTTTCATTCATTCATCATTTTATTCATTACTTTCATCACTACCATTAACTTTACCCTTCATGCTCGTGATACTATGCCTAAGGCTATAAAATACCTTCATCGGTGGTGCCCAGCACCAGGTGGTCACAGTACCTAAGGTAAAGTTTAGGTATACCATTGTCATATGATATGCCCTTCATGCTCATGATACTGGACCTAAGCCTATAAAAGACCTTCATCGGTGGTGCACAGCACTAGGTGGTCATAGTACCTAAGACACGCAACAATGGTTCATCGATATGGTCAATCACAAAGAAAGACCCAATGTGCATCCTTTAGGGTAGCTAACCCACACATCGTTAAGCTAACACCTACAATGGGTGTGCACCTCCATACATTTGCTTGCAAGCCTTTCTTACCTTTATTCATTCATTCATTAATGCATGCATTCATCATCGTGTTCCTCTTTCATTATCTTTCACTTTACGATACATAATACTTTGTTCATTCATTATCATAACACGTAAAGTCATGGGAAAGATAAACATACATCATCATAAGGAACATAAACATATCATTCATACATCATCATGCAAGGCATCATACACACATAACATACATCATGCATAACCATGCAACATCATCATCATCATCATGCACAAACATCCAGCACATAACATTACATGCCCATCATACCATCTATGACCTCAAAAGTCAACTTACATAACCCTCGGGAATATCCTACGTCAAGCCTACATTGCTCCTTTTTCTCCCAAAAAGTTAGAATTTTTCGAAGTGTTCATCCGCATTTGATCCTATTACTCATCCGCATTTGATCCTATTACTCATCCGCATTTAATTGCTTCATCCACATTAACCCCTTTTTGTTCATCCGCATTTGATGGCCTGATCCGCATTAACCCTTATTTGTCCATCTGCATTTGATGGCCTCATCCGCATTACCCCCTTTTGTTCATCCGCATTTGATGGCCTCATCCACATTAACCCCTTTTTTTCATCCGCATTTGATGGCCTCATCCGCATTAACCCTTTTTGTTCATCCGCATTTGATGGCCTCATCCACATTTCATGCACTTAGTCAATGTTCATCCGCATTGACTTCAACCGTATTTTTCATCTGCATTGACTTAGTCGGTGGTAATGTTCATCCGCATTAACCTTTTTGTTCATCCGCATTTGATGGCCTCATCTGCATTTCATGCACTTAGTCAATGTTCATCCGCATGACTTCAACCGCATTTGTCATCCGCATAACTTATTCAGTAGTGTCACACCCTAAAATCCACTTGCGGAGTTTTACCGCGAGGCGTGTGAACAAACCAGGATCACAGTCAATAGTTACTCAGAACGACTCTAAATGCCATAATTTAAACAAAATCAACCAAAAATACAAACTTTAAGCAATGCGGAAGCGTTTTTGAAAACAACCCAAGTCAATAAAGTATAACTTATGGCAAAACAATGGCAAACCAAAGAGTAAACTATAATTGTTAAAATGTCAACTTGTCTTGAAGCATAGTGTCTAAAAATGCAGTGAACCGTGTAGTGCTCCTATGGCAAACAAGTTAAGGACCTGAGAAAAGCATACTAAAATGTCAACACATAGGTTGGTGAGTTCAAGAGTTTGAGTTCAATAAACATAAAACAGTTGCGATAAATATAAGCAGTGTATGGTAATAGATAGCTAGTCTATTATCAGTAAATATTAATACATAGTGTTTGCAATTGAAGCTGACTGTGATAGTTGTTGCCTCCTGTCACGACTTACCATGTCGTGACAATGTTCAATAGGACAAATTGCACCGGTTGACCTCGAGTCACACAGGTGGGGCTCGTCAGACCCAGTAGTACTACCCAAGTTTCCCCGCTATTAAATATTAACAATTCAAAAGTGTGAGGACTTTTCTCATGGTAAATAGCACTATATTAATATTATACACAACTTAAATAATAAAAGCGTTCGTATAAATACTAGTATGCTATCTCCCCAAAAAGAGATTAAATAAAGAGTGGGGCATGAACTCACCTGATGTATGCAAAGGTACTTAGGGTTTATTTTGAGAAACGAGAGGATAGCCAACCTTCACAGGTTACCTAGATCATGTGAGTACATAAGTACGTGTAAATAAAAGACATGTGAAACCCTAATCATAGCAAAATCAAAGACTCAAGCTTCCAGAAATAGACACGTTTGACCTAGTTGACCCGTTTGACCCGTGGGTGACATTATGAGTTATAATTCAAATAAAGCCAATGAGCACATACAACATACATGATTAACATTCAAATAGTATCATACATATGCTATATCAACCAGGTGTATCACTTAGATCATCATACAATCAAGTACTATACAAGTCATGCGAATCTAGAACATTAACATATCCACTAGTTTTAATACAACTAACATGTCACACAAGGTTCAACCATTCATCACATGCCATGTGAAGCCACTCACGACTTCACATCCTAAACCCTGCCAATCCTACTAAGTAGGGGCCTCAGATCCGCATGCGTGTATAATGATCATAACCATATTCTTTAAGCATATGCATTGCATTCACAACATCACAACAATCATTACCAGACCCAAGCATGATGTCCTACCACTACACAACATCCAAACCATACATGATCACCAGGTCCAAATATCACACATGATTATCCAAGCATGCCATACAACTAATTTAACACGTTCTATCACACTAGAATTTATCCTAGAACATACTAGCAGGCTCCTAACATCCCAGACATGGTCATAACATCATACTTCAACGTTTACACAAATAAAGTTTCCTTTTGGGAAAGAATATCCCAAAATCTATCAAACATCCAAAGCATACATGAATTCATCAATAATATACCAATTCAAGCTCATACAAACATCTAGACATGATCAACAACACTTAAACATTCCAATCTAACAATCTTCATAAACAAAAGTTTCTACTTTTGGCAAGCTATGATCAACATCATCAAATTAAAGATTTCTAGCATTCATAACAACAATCTAGCATCTAATCATCATCATGAACTCATCCATAACATCAATCCATCACTAGATCACTACTACATGCCAAATAAAGTTACTATTCTTAGTAACCTATGAACAATGCATCAAAATCCCAACTTTCTTGCATAATCAATGTATTCTAACATTCATACAACCTATTAATCATCAAACATTCATTAAACAATCATCCATCATGCATAATCACAACAATTTCGAATTAGGGTTTGCTTCATAACCAAAATTCATAATCAATCCACTAAAAACATAGAATTCTTGCATAATCGACGTTAACTAACATGTATACAATCTAACTAACACGTTAACATCATCAAACAACATCCAATTCGACCTAATAGGGTCAATTTCGAATCTAGGGTTCGGCCATAATGAAGAACATCACAAAACATGAAAAAATCTAACCTTTAAACTTGTAATTGCTTGAAATCGATGTTTCCTAAGTGTTATATATCTTGTAATCGAACCAAAACCACACGAATTTGCTTGTTCTTGGCTGATTTCGAAGATGGGAGGGTTAGACACTTGATCGCGGCCGAAGGTTGCATTAGGGTTTGGGGTTTTGTTTTATTAATATTTAATTTACATATTACCCTTTAAACCCTTGTGTTTTGGTATTTTATAAAAACTAGACTTTAAACTCTTTGTAAAGTGTTTTAACTTCATAACATAAAGATATAAACTTATAAAATCATTATATATCTTATCTTTAGAAAAACACAAGATATACGAATAAATAGACACATTCCGCGTTACGCGATAAATTCTTTAATTAACCGTTTATAAATGTGTAAACACATAAACATAACCCAATATTCACATAATCACTTAGATTCACAACAATTAACATTATTCATTATTATTAGGTCACCAACGTTAAACGACAACTAGTGTGTGCTCGCGACACGTGTATACAAGACTTAACGGAACTAACGGAGCTTGGTAACGGAAATTTACCGGATGTCACATTATCCCCATGTTGAAAGAATTTTAGTCCCGAAAATTGCGTTACATGGTGAGAGTGTTCCATCACTGGTTCCATCACTGGTCTACTGCATTGGCACACAGAAATCGAAATCGTGTGAGTTTTGGATGAGTTGTCACATCATCCCCATGTTGAAAGAAATTTCGTCCCGAAATTTAAATCAATACCTTCGTCTGCTGGCATCGTTCCTTCGAATAGCTAAGGGTACTTAAGCTTCATTTGATCTTCCCGTTCCCATGTGAATTCCGGTCCACGTCGCGAATTCCAAGGGATTTTAACAATAGGTATCTTGCTCTGCTTAAGTGTTTTCACCTCACGGTCCATCACCTCCACTGGTTCCTCAATAAAACGCAATTGTTCATCCACCTGAATTTCTTCTAGTGGTACGACCGTCGTTTCATCAGTTATGCACTTCTTCAAGTTTGACACATGAAATACATCATGAATTCCACTTAGCAAATCAGGTAAGGCTAATCGATAGGCTACTGGACCTACTCTTTCCACTATCTCAAATGGTCCAACGTACCTCGGATTTAGTTTCCCTCGTTTACCAAACCGAACTACGCCTTTCCATGGTGAGACTTTCAACAAAACCTTGTCACCAACCTGAAACTCTAAAGGTTTCCGTCTCTTGTCAGCATAACTCTTTTGCCTGTCTCGCGCTGCAGCCATACGGTTCCGTATCTGTATAATTTTCTCAGTCGTCTCATGAATTAACTCGGGACCTGTTATCTGACTATCACCAATTTCTGCCCAGCAAACCGGTGATCGACATTTTCCCATACAACGCCTCGAAAGGTGCTGCCTGTATACTAGTGTGATAACTGTTGTTATAAGAGAATTCCACCAATGGCAAGTGAATTTCCCGGTTATTCCCGAAGTCAATCACACAAGCACGTAGCATATCCTCCAACGTCTGTATAGTACGCTCACTCTGACCATCCGTCTGTGGATGATATGCAGTACTCATATCCAAACGTGTACCCAAGGATTTCTGCAATGATTGCCAGAAATGTGACGTGAAACGAGCGTCACGGTCGGAGATAATTGAGATCGGTACCCCATGTCTCGAAACGATCTCCTTGAGGTACAGGCGAGTTAACTTCTCCATCTTGTCGGTTTCCTTTATTGCAAGGAAATGAGCAGACTTTGTCAATCGATCCACAATAACCCATATCGTGTCACAACCAGTACTAGTCCGGGGTAGCTTAGTAATAAAATCAATGGAGATTTGTTCCCATTTCCACATTGGAATCTCGGGTTGTTGTAATAGTCCGGATGGTTTTTGATATTCCACTTTCACCTTCGAGCAGGTCAAACACTTGCTCACGTACGTAGCTACATCCGCTTTCATGTTAGGCCACCATAGTGAGCCTTTAGGTCATGATACATCTTGTCGGATCCAGGATGTATAGAATACTTAGATTTGTGTGCCTCGCTCATAACTAAATCTCTCAGATTTCCATGAACAGGCACCCAAAGTCTATCTATGAAATACCGAATTCCATCCTCTTTCATCACTAGCTGCTTATCCATTCCCTTAACAATTCAGAACCAATATTTTCCACCTTTAAAGCTTCTATTTGTGCCTCCTTAACTTGTTCGGGCAGTTGGGTACTGATAGTAAGCTGTAAAGCTCGCACCCGTCGGGGTTTAGCTGTTTCCTTCCTGCTTAAGGCATCGGCAACTACGTTCGCCTTCCCGGATGATACTTAATTGCGCACTAAATCATTTAGTAGTTCCACCCAATGTCGCTGCCTCATATTCAACTCTTTTTGCTCAAAGATATGTTGAAGACTCTTATGATCGGTGTAGATAGTGCACTTGGTACCGTACAAATAATGTCTCCAAATCTTTAAGGCAAAAACTACTGCACCCAATTCTAAGTCATGGGTAGTATAGTTCTTCTCGTGAACCTTTAGTTGTCTCGAAGCGTCGGCTATCACCTTGTCTCGTTGCATCAGACACAACCCAATCCTTGAATGGATGCATCACAATACACCAAAGTCATCTGTTCCCTCTGGTAATGCTAATATCGGGGCAGTACAGAGTTTTTGTTTTAATAATTGGAAAGCTGATTCTTGACTCTCAGCCCATTTGTATGTCGTTCCTTTGTGAGTCAAGGCTGTGAGAGGTTGTGCGATCTTAGAAAATCCTTCTATGAATCGGCGGTAATATCCTGCTAATCCAAGAAATTGCCTTATCTCGCTTGGTGTTTTGGGTGTAGTCCAATTCTTTATCGCCTCAATTTTGGCAGGATCAACGTGTATTCCTTTCTCATTAACAATATGACCTAGGAATTGTACCTCTCTTATCCAAAAGTCACACTTTGAGAATTTAGCATACAGCTGCTCATTTTTCAACAGTTCCAGGATTATTCGTAAGTGCTCTTCATGCTCCTCCTTGGTCCTAGAGTATATCAGTATATCATCGATGAACACAATGACAAACTAATCAAGATAAGGTTTGCACACGCGGTTCATGAGGTCCATGAACACAGCAGGTGCATTAGTCAACCCAAAAGGCATGACCAAGAACTCATAATGACCATAGCGAGTACGAAATGCAGTCTTGGGAATGTCTTCTTCTCGAACTCTGAGTTGATGATAACCAGATCTCAAGTCAATCTTCGAGTAATAGCTTGATCCTTGAAGCTGATCGAACAAGTCGTCGATACGAGGTAACGGGTATCGGTTCTTGACTGTTACTTTGTTTAACTCTCGATAATCGATGCACATCCGGAATGTGCCATCCTTCTTCTTAACAAAGAGTACAGGAGCTCCCAAGGTGATGTACTAGGTCGAATAAAAACCTTATCCAAAAGCTCCTGAAGTTGTGACGACAACTCCTGTAGTTCGTTTGGTGCTAATCGATAAGGTGCTCTAGCAATCGGAGTTGCGTCGGGAGTCAACTCAATCTGGAATTCCACTTGGCGGTGCGGTGGTAATCCAGGAAGATCTTCTGGGAACACCTCCGGAAAGTCGCGTACTACGGGAATATCCTCCATTCTCTTTTCTTCCTTTTGCTTATCGGTTACAAGTGCTAGGATAGCCACGCGGCCCTTCCGTAACAACTTTTGAGCTTTCATATACGAGATGATGCCTATCACAGCACCACTCCTATCACCTTTGACGGTAAGAATTTGATCGCCAACCGGGATCCGTATAATCTTCTCGTGACATACGACTTCCGCTTGCTTGCTAGAGAGCCAATCCATGCCTATCACAACATCAAAACTCCCCAGCGTAAGAGGCATGAGATCTATAGCGAAAGTATGACCAGCAAGTTCTATCCTACAGTCTTTAAGGATATGCGTTACATGGATTTGTTTACTGTCGGCTAATTCCACAGTGTACTTAGATTCTAAAGCAGAGGGTATATCACTTAAAAGACTACAGAATTTTAAGGACACAAAACTCCTATCGGCTCCAGTATGAAATAGTACGTAGCAAAACAACCATTAACAGGGAATCTACCAGTAACAGTTGTGGGATCATTTAGAGCCTCACCTGAGCCAATGACGAAGGCTCTCCCTTTGGCTCCATCTCTATTGCCGCCATTTCCAGTGCCATTTCCACCATTGTTGTTATTATTGCCATTGTTGTTGTTGTTCCCATGATTGTTGGTGTTGTTGTTGTTGTTGCCATTTCCGTTCCTTCTTAGTTGTGGGCAGTTTCACTTGTAATGCCCTTCCTTCCCACACTCAAAACAACCCTTGGGAGTTTCTTGAGATTGTTGTGGCCTCTTCATTAGTTCACCACGGCAATCCTTCGCAGCGTGTCCAATCTTTCCACAACGTTGACACTTGAAGCTATCACACCGTCCCACATGGTGGTAGTTACACCGTGGACATTTGGGATGTCTGCCGCCGTAACCGCTGGGTCCTTGGTTATTGGGGCAGTTTGGTTGAAATTGCGGTTATTATCGAACCGCCGATGCTGCTGCTGAACTGGCTGTTGCTGCTGTTGGGATTGTTGTTGACCGCCAGACGATGATGATGATGATTTGTTATTGCTGCTGCTGGGAGCATCCCACTTCCTTTTGTTGTCGGGCACGCTCGCCACAGCGCCCCGTTTGGGTAACCGCCCTTGCTCTACCGCCTGATCAGTAAGTCTATGGGCAATTTGAATGGCCTGCTGAATCGTAGTCGGGTTAGAAGCTGTTACCATACTTTGGATTTCAGGCACCAACCCTCGTATGTAGTGCTCGATTCTCTTATGTGTCTCATCAACCATTCCTGGACACAATGTGGCCAGCTCATGAGTACGGGTCGTGTAAGCCTCAATTTCTGAACCCTTCATCTTAAGTTGCCAGAATTCCATCTCCAACTTTTGCACCTCGTTTCGAGGACAGTACTCCTCGATCATCATATCCTTGAACTCATTCCAGGGGAGTCCATTTGCCATCGCTTGTCCAAGCATCTGGACTTGCGCGTTCCACCAAGACAGAGCTGCACCCTCCAAATTCCCGTGGCATACTTTACTTGATCCGCCGGTGGACAGTTACATTTGGAGAAAACGGACTCAGTCTTCTCAAACCAGCGTACAAGCCCTACAGCACCCTCTGTACCGCTGTAGGTGTGTGGTTTACAGTCCATGAAGGACTTGTATGTACACACTGGTGGTCCTGTTTTAACACAACACACATTAATCAAACATCCCCTACAGTTATAAAGGATATCAGATTTGTTTTTCTGTCATTGTTTACCTACTGGCTGACCCGTGTGGGCAGCAGCCACTGCCGCCTGAACATGCTCATTAATTAGAGCAGCCAATTCCGCAGGAGTCATGTTAATAGCACCACCACCCTGTTCTCCGGTGCCACGTCCACGTCCGCGTCCACGACCACGTCCACGTCCACGTCCACGAGCGTCCATTCTTTTCACTTTATATTCACAATACAATAATGAGTAACATCATACACATTTAACTCATTGAAGCGTAGTAAACAGTAAATGAAAGAAATAACGTATCATCACAACCACAACATTCATAACAAAAATAATAACCAAAGTAAATAAATTGCAATAAGTCACAATGTATTTAGCAATGTCAAAATTGAGGTTTTGTTGTTCGTGTGGGGAAACAACCCTTCCCACCTAGGTTTCAAAAGAAAACACCACGTAGTCTAAGTTATATAAAGAAGTCAATCGACAATGTCTGACCCATCACTATCATCCTCTATCTCCTCCGGTTCCTCTTCCTCGGGTCCCTCCTCGGGATCCTCCTCATCCTCAGAGTCTGTGGCAGGAGCAGGAGCTATAGCAATCTGGAGTGCTGCTAGTTGAGCTTCTAGAATGGCAATCCTATTATCGGCTATGGCGTCCCGCTGTTCACGAGCAGTCACGCGTCCTTGGAGTGCCATAACACCATCTTGCATATGGTGACAACCGTTCAGCGTCTTCCCGTGTTCTTCCTTGAGTTCGTCCAATTGATGTCTCAGGTTGTACACCTCTTGCTGTAGTGTACAGACATCACCCGTGAGTCGTCTCACACGATGTTGTTCAGTATCCAGTGCAGCCATTAGTGCAGCAATCAATTGCTCGTTGGACTGCGCCGTTCGTGGGAGTGAAAACATGGGTTGATTGGCATTGTTCCTAGTCCTTGGTTTTAGGACAGGTACGCGTTCCCTAAACATGATGTGGTCAACAAACCTAGGATAAGAACGCCAGTCACGCGGAGGGTCACGCTTCATCAACGCGAATGGTTGATCCCAGTCAATCTCCTCTCGGGGATAAGCCAGTCTGGGCCAATCGAATCCATCATCAGGTACAGGTGCGGGAGGTGGGGATTCAGATCGTGTAGGTGATTCAGGTCGTTTACCCGGAGCTCTTGAAGACGATGCCATGCTGCAGAAGTGTGACGTGTATGCCAATGAGTATACAGTAAATGGGAGTAAGGCACAGGTAACTAATTAACTATGTGCGGTTATAGTCTAGTGTGTATGCAACCTAGTTCCCTATAACCAATGGCTCTGATACCAATCTGTCACACCCTCAAAATCCACTTGCGGAGTTTTACCGCGAGGCGTGTGAACAAACCAGGATCACAGTCAATAGTTACTCAGAACGACTCTAAATGCCATAATTTAAACAAAATCAACCAAAAATACAAACTTTAAGCAATGCGGAAGCGTTTTTGAAAACAACCCAAGTCAATAAAGTATAACTTATGGCAAAACAAGTGCAAACCAAAGAGTAAACTATAATTGTTAAAATGTCAACTTGTCTTGAAGCATAGTGTCTTAAAATGCAGTGAACCGTGCAGTGCTCCTATGGCAAGCAAGTTAAGGACCTGAGAAAAGCATACTAAAATGTCAACACATAGGTTGGTGAGTTCAAGAGTTTGAGTTCAATAAACATGTAAACAGTTGCGATAAATATAAGCAGTGTATGGTAATAGATAGCTAGTCTATTATCAGTAATATTAATACATAGTGATTTTGCAATTGAAGCTGACTGTGATAGTTGTTGCCTCCTGTCACGACTTACCATGTCGTGACAATGTTCAATAGGACAAATTGCACCCGGTTGACCTCGAGTCACACAGGTGGGGCTCGTCAGACCCAGTAGTACTACCCAAGTTTCCCCGCTATTAAATATTAACAATTCAAAAGTGTGAGGACTTTTCTCATGGTAAACACACTATATTAATATTATACACAACTTAAATAATAAAAGCGTTTGTATAAATACCAGTATGCTATCTCCCCCAAAAGAGATTAAATAAAGAGTGGGGCATGAACTCACCTGATGTATGCAAAGGTACTTAGGGTTTATTTTGAGAAACGAGAGGATAGCCAACCTTCACAGGTTACCTAGATCATGTGAGTACATAAGTACGTGTAAATAAAAGACATGTGAAACCCTAATCATACCAAAATCAAAGACTCAAGCTTCCAGACAAATAGACACGTTTGACCTAGTTGACCCGTTTGACCCGTTGGTGACATTATGAGTTATAATTCAAATAAAGCCAATGAGCACATACAACATACATGATTAACATTCAAATAGTATCATACATATGCTATATCAACCAGGTGTATCACTTAGATCATCATACAATCAAGTACTATACAAGTCATGCGAATCTAGAACATTAACATATCCACTAGTTATAATACAACTAACATGTCACACAAGGTTCAACCATTCATCACATGCCATGTGAAGCCACTCACGACTTCACATCCCAAACCCTGCCAATCCTACTAAGTAGGGGCCTCAGATCCGCACGCGTGTATAATGATCATAACCAATTCTTTAAGCATATGCATTGCATTCACAACATCACAACAATCAATTACCAGACCCAAGCATGATGTCCTACTACTACACAACATCCAAACCATACATGATCACCAAGGTCCAAATATCACACATGATTATCCAAGCATGCCATACAACTAATTTAACACGTTCTATCACACTAGAATTTATCCTAGAACATACTAGCAGGCTCCTAACATCCCAGACATGGTCATAACATCATACTTCAACGTTTACACAAATAAAGTTTCCCTTTTGGGAAAGAATATCCCAAAATCTATCAAACATCCAAAGCATACATGAATTCATCAATAATATACCAATTCAAGCTCATACAAACATCTAGACATGATCAACAACACTTAAACATTCCAATCTAACAATCTTCATAAACAAAAGTTTCTACTTTTGGCAAGCTATGATCAACATCATCAAATTAAAGATTTCTAGCATTCATAACAACAATCTAGCATCTAATCATCATCATGAACTCATCCATAACATCAATCCATCACTAGATCACTACTACATGCCAAATAAAGTTACTATTCTTAGTAACCTATGAACAATGCATCAAAATCCAACTTTCTTGCATAATCAATGTATTCTAACATTCATACAACCTATTAATCATCAAACATTCATCAAACAATCATCCATCATGCATAATCACAACAATTTCGAATTAGGTTTGCTTCATAACCAAAATTCATGATCAATCCACTAAAAA
The DNA here is from genome assembly GCA_025506515.1 of Flaveria trinervia. NCBI lineage: Eukaryota > Viridiplantae > Streptophyta > Magnoliopsida > Asterales > Asteraceae > Flaveria > Flaveria trinervia. Next base: position 68,383 of record JACCIX010000705.1, on the reverse strand, counting down.
CATAGAATTCTTGCATAATCGACGTTAACTAACATGTATACAATCTAACTAACATGTTAACATCATCAAACAACATCCAATTCGACCTAATAAGGATCAATTTCGAATCTAGGGTTCGGCCATAATGAAGAACATCACAAAACATGAAAAAAATCTAACCTTAAACTTGTAATTGCTTGAAATCGATGTTTCCTAAGTGTTATTATCTTGTAATCGAACCAAAACCACACAAATTTGCTTGTTCTTGGCTGATTTTCGAAGATGGGAGAGGTTAGACACTTGATCACGGCCGAAGGTTGCATTAGGTTTGGGGTTTTTGTTTTATTAATATTTATTTACATATTACCCTTTAAACCCTTGTGTTTTGGTATTTTATAAAAACTAGACTTTAAACTCTTTGTAAAGTGTTTTTAACTTCATAACATAAAGATATAAACTTATAAAATTCATTATATATCTTATCTTTACAAAAACACAAGACATACGAATAAATAGACACGTTTCCGCGTTACGCGATAAATTCTTTAATTAACCGTTTATAAATGTGTAAACGCATAAACATAACCCATATTCACATAATCACTTAGATTCACAACAATTAACATTATTCATTATTATTAGGTCACCAACGTTAACGAAAACTAGTGTGTGCTCACGACACGTGTATACAAGACTTAACGGAACTAACGGAGCTTGGTAACGGAAATTTACCAGATGTCACAAGTAGTTAATGTTGTTCCGCATTAACTCTTTTCATCCGCATTAACCTTCCAAACACTTAGGCAGATTTAAAGCTTAACATGTGAGCCTAAAAACATCATATTCAATTTCAACTCACCATTCATCATGTTCTAAGCTTAATTCTTACCCTCTAAGCCTTAGAAACATCATCATACATCAGCAAACATGAGCATATCACATCATAACATCACAACATCATTATACGTGCATACAAGCATCAGTCCGAACCCAATTTAGCGAAAACATACATTCATGCATATCCAACCCCAAATCAGTTAAAAACCAGTAAAAGAGGGGTCCTAGAACACACCTTTGTAGCCTTTGACTATGGCTTCCTCCAAACTCGTTTGCAAATTAAATTCAACCACTTAAAAACCCACTAAAAACATACCCGAACACATACAAACACACATAAGCATAACCCGAGGACATAACCGGTTAAGAACACCATAACAATATGAATTCTTACCTTGAATTCGAATTCTTTCTTCTTGTTCTTCTTCAAAGCCGAGAATATCTCTGCTCTCTTTCTTTCTCTCACTAAAATCCAAAAGATTTGTGTGTAGAAAGGGTGATGGGTGGCCATGCCACCTTTTAAACATTTTGTCCTTTTGGACACTTTTTACCCCTAGACTTGGGTTTTATTTCTTTTCCTTCTTTTCTTTCACTTTATTCACTCTTTCCTTGACTTTAAATAACCGGGTGTTACAAGTCCACCCCCTTAAATAGGTTTCGTCCTCGAAACCTATTATTCCTCAAAGAATTCTCGGTAATGCTGTCTCATGCTTTTTCAGTCTCCCACGTAGACTCGGATCCGTTCCTGTTCTTCCACTGTACACGCATAAGGGGAACCACTTTATTCCTCAGCCTCTTTTCCTTTCGATCAATGATTGCCACTGGTTGCTCCACATAATTGAGCCGTTCGTCTACTTCGATATCCTCTAGTGGAACAATCATTCCTTCATCAGCTAAGCATTTCCTTAGATGAGATACATGGAATGTCGGGTGAATTCCACTTAACTGATCGGGTAACTCTAGTCTATAGGCTACCTCTCCTACTCGAGAAATGATTCGGAAAGGGCCTAAGTACCTCGGGTTCAACTTGCCCCACTTTCGGAAACAAATAATACCCTTCCAAGGTGAGACCTTCAACATAACCCGGTCACCCACCTGGAACTCAATCGGTCTACGTCGTTTATCGGCATACGACTTCTGTCTATCTTTGGTTGCCTTCATGAAGGCCTTGATCTTCTTGAGCTTCTCAGTCGTAGCCTCAATTACCTCAACGCTTCCCAACTCCTTCTGACCAATGTCACCCTAACAAACGGGTGTTCTGCATCTCCTACCGTATAGCATCTCATATGGTGGCATACCAATGCTGGCATGATAGCTGTTGTTGTATGAGAATTCAGCTAACGGTAAGTGTTCATTCCAATTTCCCCTAAAATCAATCACACACGCCAGAAGCACGTCTTCCAAAGTCTGAATGGTCCTTTCTGATTGACCATCAGTTTGGGGATGATAAGTCGTACTAATATGTAACCTCGTCCCCATAGCATCGTGGAATTCTTCTAGAATTTGGAGGTAAACCGGGTGTCGCGATCAGACACAATGGACACCGGCACGCCATGATGAGTTACAATCTCCTTGATGAAGAGTTCAGCCAACCTCTCCGATGAATATGTCTCGCGGATCGGTAGGAAGTGAGCACTCTTCGTCAAAAGGTCAACTATCACCCATATGGCGTCATACCCTTTCGGGGTACGCGGCAGCTTCGTAATGAAATCCATGATGATGTGCTCCCACTTCCATTCCGATATATCCAAAGGTTGAATCTTCTCATACAGCTTTTGATGCTCGGTCTTCACCTATAAGCAAGTAAGGCACTTACTGACATACTCCACCACATCGCGCTTCATACCCGGCCACTAATAGTTTTTCTTCATATCTTGATACATTTTCGTGGCACCTGGATGAATGGAGTATCAAGTCTTGTGGGCTTCATCTAAAATCTTCACCCATAGATCCCCAAATCAAGGAATCCACACGTCCAAATCGGGTTTTAACACCAAGTGTGTTTTCACCCAATTCCCCAACCAAACCTCTCATTCTTTCAGAGTTAAGATGATTTTCTTTCAGTGCCTCATCTTGAAACTCTTTGACTTGTTTCATTACATCAGATGTCATGATCAGTTGATATGCTTTCACCCGAATCGGTTCGGGTCTCTCCTTTCGGCTAAGGGCATCCGCCACCACATTGGCCTTGCCCGGATGGTAATGGATCTCATAATCATAATCCTTTATAAGCTCCAACCACCTCCTCTGCCTCATGTTCAGATCCTTTTGCTCGAAGAAGTACTTCAAGCTCTTGTGGTCAGTGAAGATGGTGCACTTCGTACCGTAAAGATAGTGCCTCCAAATCTGTAGTGCAAAGACCACGGCTGCTAGCTCCAAGTCATGAGTAGGGTAGTTGACCTTATGAACCTTCAACTGTCGGGACGCATAGGCTATAACCTTCCCTCTCTGCATTAACACGCACCCTAAACCCGAGTAGGAAGCATCAGAATAAACCACCAGATCTTCGCTCCCATCGGGTAATGACAGAACAGGAGCTTGAGTCAATCTCGCCTTCAATTCTTCAAATGCCTTCTCTTGAGCTTGACCCCATATAAACTTTACATCCTTTCGGGTCAACTTAGTCAGTGGAGAAGCAATCTTAGAGAAGTCTTGGATAAATCTTCTATAGTAGCCCACCAAACCCAAGAAACTACGAATCTCGGATGGCGTATTTGGTGACTTCCATTGCATAACCGCCTCCACTTTCACCGGATCCACCATAATCCCGTCAGGATTCACCACATGACCCAAGAACTGAACATCGCACAACCAAAATGCACACTTGGAGAATTTAGCAAACAACTTATCCCTTCTTAGCGTCTCTAGAACCTCCCGAATATGACCGGCATGCTCAATCTCGCTCTTTGAATAAATCAAGATGTCATCAATAAACACAATCACTGATTTATCCAACATCGGCCGACACACACGGTTCATCAAATCCATAAAATCAGCCGACGCATTAGTCAAACCAAAAGACATGGCGAGAAACTCGTAGTGACCATAGCACGTGCAAAAAGCTGTTTTAGGGATATCTTGCTCCTTCACCTTCAACTGATGGTAACCAGATCGAAGATCTATCCTTGAAAACCAACTGGCACCCTGAAGCTGATCGAACAAATCGTCTATTCTCGGTAAGGGGTATCGGCTCTTTACCGTCAACTTGTTTACTTCGCGGTAGTCAATGCACATCCTCATACTACCGTCCTTCTTCTTTATAAACAGGACCGGAGCACCCCAAGGAGAGATACTCGGCCTAATGAACCCCTTATCAAGCAGCTCTTGCAATTGCTCCATCAACTCTTTCAACTCTATCGGAGCCAAACGATACGATGCCTTGGCAAAAGGTTGGGCACCTAGTATCAAGTCAATCTGGAACTCGATCTCACGGTCAGGTGGCACTCCTGACAAGTCTTCTGGGAATACGTCTGGAAAGTCACACACAACGGGTACATCGGATAGTTGTGGTGTTAGCGTATCCACATCCTTTACATAGGCCAAGTAGGCACTACATCCACGCCTCATACACTTTCCCGCCACCGCCATTGAAATCACTTTCGGAATCATAGGAACCCCATCACCATAAACCGTCACTGAACTACCGTCCGGCCCTGTCAAACGAATCATCTTCTTGCGACACACAATGTTCGCCTCGAAGTCCGCCAACCAATCCATCCCAAGAACCAAATCAAAACCACGTCATCACAAACGGTCTAACAGGAAACTTATGACCTTCTACTTCCACATCACAGTTCTCTATCACCTAAGAAATCCTGGTAGACTTACCTATGGCGGTTTCTACATCAAAGGGCGCATCAACACGTCTACTACTAACAGGCAGCTTAGCACAGAAAGCAGCAGAAATAAAACTTTTACTAGCACCTGAATCAAATAACACAGAAGCTAGAGTTTGGTTCACCAGAAACGTACCGGACACGACATCAGGGTCCGTCCTAGCTTCCTCCTGTGTCATGGTGAATGCCCTAGCGCTCGCCCTCGGTCCTTCACCTCTAGTTTTCTTCTCCCCGGAACCCTCGGCCCTTGGCTTCTTACACTCCCTATTCATATGACACTCTTCACCATAGTTAAAGCACCGGGCCGTACGACAGTCCCTGGCCATGTGCCCTGCCTTACCACATTCAAAGCACAAGTTCGACCCAAATCTACATTCCCCACTATGCTCTCTCCCACACCTACCACACTTCTTCGTACTCGCACCTGACGCCACCACACGGCGGTCGTCCACCCGTGCCTTCTTTTTACCCGTCAAGGCATCACCCTGACTAAACCTCTTCCCATTCCAGTTTCTATCACCTCCGCCCCTCCGACTACCTTCAGCCACCACCACTACACCCTTTTCGTCATATAACCTTCCTACCAAAGCCACCGCCGACCTAAACATATTCGGTCAGGCGACAATCATGTGCCTGCGAATATCCGCTGGTAATCCCTGAATGTACCTCTTGATCTTTCGAGACAGCGGTGTCGCCTGATCCGGCACCAGTCGTGCCATTTCGTTGAACTTTGTGGTGTAGTGCTGGTGTGTCATCGTTCCTGCCTTCAGTTGCAGAAACTCTCACTCAACCTTGTCCATTTCCCGGTGAGGACAAAACTCCTCGATCACTAACTTCTTCAACTCCGACCATCTCATTCTCCCGATCGCCCGACTACCCTCGGCTTGGACTATATTGTCCCACCAGCACAGAGCCGAGTCTACAAATGAATGGGCAGCGAACTTAACTTTCTGGTCCTCTCGGCACTCGCTGATATCAAGTACAGCTTCCATTTCCCTCACCCACCGGTGAGCAGCAGTGGCAGTGCCGTTTCCATCAAAACTAAGGGGCTTGCATCTCATGAATACCCTGTAGTTACAGCCTCGTACTACCACCTGCACAGGCTCTACTTCTTCCTCTTCTTCTTCATCGTCAGACGGAACCGTCTCAGTCTCGGGTTGTCTTCTTTCACCCGTAGGTCCACTCCTTTCCCTTCTCCCCCCCTCTCTAACTGCCTTTATCACTTCAGTTACCACAGACGATAGGATCGTCTGCATGACTTGATGCACTTCTTCCACAACCGCCTCCTTCACTGAGGCTCTCAGATTAGCGCTCTCATCTCCGCCCTCCAGATGAGGGGTTTCTGGTTCTTCATGAACCACCTTTTCGGCCCTTGGCCTTCCTCTCGTAACCCGTGGTTCAGCACCACGTCCACCACCACGCGAAGCTTTAGATGATCTACCACAGGCCATCCCCACACACACACGCTGAAAGATTCAAACACCAACACGGTCATTCAAGGAAACAGCTTTGTTTATGTCAAGTATAGTAAGTTCCTAATTACAGTGGCCAGTTGTGATTAGCCACTTACTTTACTCTTCATACCCCAAGCATTACCTATCCTGACTACATCAGCATCTAATTCTACCAGCAACACATAACCCACGTAACATGCGCACATAATACCGGTTAACTTTACAAAAATACCTGATGGTACACAGCTACTCGGATTGGCATCCCGTTTTCTTTCCGTCCCATTCTCAGTTTAAGTTAAGGTTTATTTTGAAATTTTACCCATTTCACTTAAACTTTGGCTCTAATACCAACTTGTAAGGCCCCGTTCCCGGGACGCTCACAGCTGGTAAATCATTGCACACAAAACATATACTTTACATTTTATCATTCATAAAACATTGCAACGGAAGTCTAAAGAAATAATTTTTCATATCATTACAAATGCTTTTGCAAGTTAATACAAGATTTCATTTCGAAATATCATTCGTTCGTATTACAATGCAAAAACACAATCAAAGGAATGCCATTCAAAATGCCAAGTAGCTACTCCGTGCCATCCTCAGCAATGCTCACCTGCCAACTGAAAAATGCATAATGGTCAGCGTTGCTGAGTGAGTTCTAGTTTTATAATAAAATATACTTTTCCTTCATTTAAAACTGTTCATTTCTATTGCATGTGATCATACATCATACATGCATACAGATAATATCATTATTATTTTCGTCATTCTTTCGTTCATGCTTTCATTCATTCATCATTTCATTCATTACTTTCATCACTATCATGAACTTTACCCTTCATGCTCGTGATATTGTGCCTAAGCCTATAAAAGACCTTCATCGATGGTGCCCAGCACTAGGTGGTCAAAGTACCTAAGGTAAAGTTCAGGTATACCATTGTCATATGCTATGCCCTTCATGCCCATGATACTGGACCTAAGCCTATAAAAGACCTTCATTGGTGGTGCTCAGCACCAGGTGGTCACAGTACCTAAGACACACAACAATGATTCATCCATATGGTCAATCACAAAGAAAGACCCCAATGTGCATCCTTGGGGTAGCTAACCTGCACACCGTTGAGCTAACACCTACAATGGGTGTGCACCTCCGTACATTTGCTTGCAAGCCTTTCTTACCTTTATTCATTCATTCATTAATGCATGCATTCATCATCATGTTCCTCTTTTATTATCTTCACTTTACGTTACATAATACTTCGTTCATTCATTATCATAACACGTAAAGTCATAGGAAAGATAAACATACATCATCATAAGAAACATAAACATATCATTCATACATCATAATGCAAGGCATCATACATATATAACATACATCATGCATAACCATGCAACATCATCATGCACAAACATCCAACACATAACATTACATGCCCATCATACTATCTATGACCTCAAAAGTCAACTTACATAACCCCGAGAATCTCCTAGGTCAAAGCCTACATTGCTCCTTTTTCTCCTAAAAAGTCAGAATTTTTCTAAGTGTTCATCCGCATTTGATCTGGTTGCTCATCCGCATTTAATTGCTTCATCCGCATTAACCCCTTTTGTTCATCCGCATTTGATGCCTCATCAGCATTAACCCTTATTTGTCCATCCGCATTTGATGGCCTCATCCGCATTAACCCCTTTTGTTCATCCGCATTTGATGGCCTCATCCGCATTAACCCCTTTTGTTCATCCGCATTTGATGGCCTCATCCGCATTTCATGCATTTAGTCAATGTTCATCTGCATTGACTTCAACCGCATTTGTCATCCGCATTGACTTACTCAGTGGTTAATGTTCATCCGCATTAACCTTTTTTGTTCATCCGCATTTGATAGCCTCATCTGCATTTCATGCACTTAGTCAATGTTCATCCGCATTGACTTCAACCGCATTTGTCATCCGCATTGACTTACTCAGTGGTCAGGCTAGCAATAGTTAATGATTTAAACCGCATGAACTCTTTTCATCCGCAATGTTCATCCGCATTGACTTCAACCGCATTTACCGGATGTCACAAGTAGTTAATGTTGTTCCACATTAACTCTTTTCATCCGCATTAACCTTCCAAACACTTAGGCAGATTTAAAGCTTAACATGTGAGCCTAACAACATCATATTTAATTTCAACTCACCATTCATCATGTTCTAAGCTAAATTCTTACCCTCTAAGCCTTAGAAACATCATCGTACATCAGCAAACATGAACATAATCACATCATAACATCACAACATCATTATACGTGCATACAAGCATACGGGTCCGAAACCCAATTTAGCGAAAACATACATTCATGCATATCCAGCCCCAAAATCAGTTAAAAACTAGTAAAAGAGGGGTAATAGAACTCACCTTTGTAGCTTTTGAGTATGGCTTCCTCCAAACTCATTTGCAAATTGAATTCAACCGCTTAAAAAACCACTAAAAACATACCCGAATACATACAAACACACATAAGCATAAACCCGAGGACATAACCGGTTAAGAACACCATAACAACATGAATTCTTACCCTGAATTCTAATTCTTTCTTCTTGTTCTTCTTCAAAGCTGAGAATATCTCTGCTCTCTTCTTTTCTCTCACTAAAATCCAAAAGATTTGTGTGTAGAAAGGGTGATGGGCGGCCATGCCACCTTTTACACCCACTTTTCAAACATTTTGTCCTTTTGGACACGTTTTACCCTTAGACTTGGGTTTTATTTTTTTCCTTCTTTTCTTTCACTTTATTCACTCTTTTCTTGACTTTAAAATAACCGGGTGTTACAGAATAGTACATTGATGACCAACTCTAGCAACAACAACAATGGTAACGGGCAAGGAGAGAATTGTGTGAGTCAAGGTCGAAACAATCAAACCTGCATGTTCAAGCACTTCAATTCATGCAAACCCACTAGCTTTAGTGGAAAGGAAGGAGCCACTGGATGACGGAATCTTCGAGATGTGAGGGTTAAGATTGTTCACAACCACATAACGCTATTACTTATTCCAAATATTATAACCATAAGTTTTAAAAGTAAAAACAACCATAAGTCTCAAATAGGAAAATCAACATAATGTAACATGAAATAATCTAAAACGATTCATTTATTTAACTAGGTCCATTCCTAAATGTGAATAAGCTTTAATGATGACAATCAAACTTGTGTGTTTCCTGATACATGTTAAAAATAAAAAGGTCAACATAATGTTGGTGAGATTTCCATAGTTTTCATATATAAGTATATAAAAGATGCCAACTCATATAATAAGTTAGTGAGCAAAGTATGACAGATGCAACAATCAAAACTTGACAGTTTACAAGATTCCACGTTTACAAGACTATACGATTAGCTACATGTACTTGGATTAACTAAGTAGGCTTGTCAAGCCCATAGATCTATGACGTCGTCAGGCTAGCAATAGTTAATGATTGCACATATAATAGTCAATACATGGTAATTACTAAGATCAATTAACCACAACATACGAGTGTATTGCCAAGTGTACACAAGAATCAAACAAGTTATAAGTGCAATGATTATAAGGTAACATGTTTCACCTCAAAGTGCGAAAATATGCAAAAGGGGTATAGAAATACTCATTTGGTCAATATATATATAATTGACGATTACTAAGATTAATGATAAGTGTCGTTCCAACGTAAACCGTCACGAGACACCTAATTATATAATTACAAAACTTAAGTTTAATAATAAGTTTAACAAGTTAACAAGAACTAGGGTTTCAATTTGGTATTGTGAAATATTATATGTAATAAAATGGAATAAATTTATATTTTCTTGAAAAGATATGTATTTATATTTTATTCAAAGATGTGAAAAAAAACAATTATAATAATTTAAAAGGTTGTATATAAAGTTTAAGTAAAATTTTATAACTAAAATTCATTACTATTTAAAAAGAATTAATTGAAAAGAGATGTTTGGTCCAATAATAATTTATCAATTATTATTTTAGTCCATTATATTAAAATTATCCAAACAAGCTTTGCTAAAATGTTTTATCAATAAAAACATTTTTATTAAACTTAGAAAAATTACAGAAAATATTTGGAGGCTTTTGAAAATATTTGGAGGCTTTTGAAAATATTTGGAATTTATAAAAATAATTCTTATATATATTAAAAATTTTCTAAAATTTGTTTTAGGCTAAAAAGCCTTTAAATATAAAACATGAGGGTGCCCGGGTTCGAACCCGGTACCTCATATTTAGGAGGACAGTGACTTAACCAGTGAACCAGGGTCGAGGTCTTGGTTTAACTTGGTTTTAAAACCTTAAAAACACAACCCCAATGAACTCCCCCAAACTCAAGAACCCTTGAATCGGATTAATACAAATTAAACCCAAATTCGTTATTGATAATGAAATCAAACATAGGGCTTTTGTTCCCCACATGGAATCAAGTATTTTGATATGTTAAATTACCCGAATTGTAGACGAATAAGTATGGAACAAGATGATCGATAGTCGTGGCTGAGGTTGAATAGTTGGATAAGCAACCGGTGGGGATAATCAAATTAACCTCGTGGATAGATTCGTACGACTGACTAGACCCAAAGCCCTTATTAATTTTAACTCTTGATGTGCAGAGCTTAGTATTCAAGTAAGTTGCAGGTCGCGATGTTTGTGCAATTGTTGGTGATGATCAAATGTGTTTTGGGTAAAATTTCGTTTGGTAATAGTATAGTATTGATTAATCCATCCATCAGGTAACATTTAATTGGATTATTATTGTGTTTTAATTAATGAATGGTTCGAGGATTAAGGTGACCGGTTACTCGAATCATTTGGATACATAACCGTCTATAAAATGCAATTATAGTGTTTAAAAGTGTTCGATTTGTGTTCACGCATCGGTGGCAATGATTGGGAATCGATTTGTGCATTTAAATCATGCAAAAACGCCTTGCACGAGTCCGGCTGGAGGTGGCCGGACCAGCTGCCGGATTTGCGGGCTCAAAAATGGAAAGGGGGTTGGGATGTAACTTTTAAAGTTACACTTTCGTTCCTTGTGGTTAATTTGTTATTATATTATGCACAAACATTTATATTAAAGTTTCTAAATGACAATAAACCCCCTTAAACTTATTTCCTTTAAGTTTCAATCATTTATTTTAGTTTATTAACCTTATAAATTGTATCATTATTATTACTAATATTATTAGTATTATTACTATTATTTTAGTTATTATTATTAGTATATTATATTATAACTTATTATTGTTATTATTACTATTACTATTATTATTATTATTATTATTATTATACAGTTTAATATTTTAATTATTAACTTCATAATGTAAAATTTAATGACAACTAAGAAATAAACATAGATAACCCATAAGTTTCATAAATGCCAACAATAGCCCTTACAAGAATTTAACGATGCTAACTTATAAATAACCCTAAAATACATGATGTTACACTCTCCCCAACTTTAAAGAATTTCGTCCCGAAATAAGAATGAACTAAGCGAACATATGGGGGTATTCTTCTTCATATGGTCCTCACACTCCCAAGTGAATTCAGCTCCATACTTATTTTCCCAACAAACCTTGACAATTGGAGTAGTTGTGGTTCTAGTCTTCTTCATAATGCGATCCATAATTTCAAAAGGTTTCTTAACAAAGTGCAATGATTCGTCGATATGGATGTCTTCCAGTGGAACATGCAGACTCTCGTCGGCCAAACACTTTCTCAAAATTGAGACATGGAATTTAGGATGAACTCCACTAAGGTCGGAAGGTAGTTCTAGTCTATAAGCCACTTTCCCAGTCTTTTTAGGATTTTGAAAGGTCCTACAAATCTTAGAGCCAGTTTACCATTCTTTCCAATGCGAACACCACCTTTCCACGATGAAACCTTTAGAAGAACCATATTCCCAACTTGGAACTCCAATGGCATGCGTCGCTTATCGGCGTAGCTCTTTTGTCGACTTCTTGACATTCAAGATTCTTGCGGATTGTGGAGACTTTACGGTCGTTTCTTGTATAAGTTCTGGACCAGTGATGAAATGTCCACCAATGTTGGTCCAACAAATCGGTGAACGACATTTACGACCATAAAGTGCTTCGAAAGATGCCATCTTGATACTTGAGTAATAACAATTGTTATACAAAAATTCCGTGAGCAGTAAATGCGTATCCCAATCACCACCAATTCAAGGACACAAAAATGTAGCAAGTCCTCGAGGGTTTGAATTGTTCGTTCGGTTTGACAGACCGTTTGTGGATGGTAAGTCGTACTTAAATCCAATTAAGTACCCCAAGAGTTTTTGCATCGAAGACCAAAAGTGCAAAGTGAAACGAGCATCTAGATCGGAAATAATGTACAACGGCATGCCATGACGGCTCACAGTTTTGTCAATGTAGATACGAGCCAATCATGAAACCTTGTAAGTGTCTTGTATTGGAATGAAATATGCCGTTTTGGTCAAACGGTCCACAATCACCCATATACTATCATGGCCATGAGAGGTACGAGGTAACTTGGTTATGAAATCCATGGAAATATGTTCCCATTTCCACATAGGGATTTCGGTTATTCAAGTAACCCACACAGTCGTTGATGTTCGACTTTAACTCTTGCACACGTGAGGCACTTTAAAACATAAGACGCTATATCTTTCTTCATCCCAGCCACCAATATTGGCCACACAGATCCATGTACATCTATCAGAGCCAAGATGAATAGAATATCGGTTTTGATGGGCTTCGTTCATTATGAAGTGGCTGAGATTGTCATGATTCGGGATCCAAATTCGATTCAAGAAATACCACATGCCGTTTTATTTTGTCTCCAGTGTGACCGAACATTAAACGCCAAATCTTCATATTTCCCTTTGTCCATTAACATTGCTTGTTGAGCCTTGTGGATGCGTAATTCGAGATCACTATCAATCCTTATGTTTTGAAGCATGATAGTAGCCTTGTTAACATCCACATGACTCTCGGTATCAAATTCCCCTAACGTGTCAAACCACTGCCTTCGATCTCGGATTTATTGGAGCGAGACATTCTTTTTGTGGATTTTGTAACTTAGCATGTCGACTATGACATTCACCTTCCCAGGGTGATAACGAATGTCACAATCGTAGTCGCTAATCAACTCGATCCAACGTCTTTGTCTTATGTTGGGATCCTTTTGATTGAACACGTGTTAGAGACTCTTATGGTCGCTGTAGACTATACATTGCGTCCCATAAAGATAATGTCGCCAGATATTTAAAGCAAAAACCACCGCACCAAGTTCAAGATCGTGGTTGTGTAGTTCACTTCATGAACCTTAAATTGTCTTGATGCGTATGCTATGAATTTTCCTCGTTGCATAAGAACACAACCAAGACCTTGATTAGAGGCATCACAGTACACTGTAAAATCGTCATTCCATCTGGGAGTGTTAAAATAGGAGTGTTACACAACTTGTGTTTCAATGTCTCGAAAGCCTCTTCTTGTTCAGGTCCCCATTCAAAGAGTTGGTTCTTGTAGGTTAGTGTCGTTAGTGGTTTCGCAATCTTCTAAAAGTTTGCATTGAATATACAATAACACCTCGCTAAGCCGAGAAAAGAGCGAACTTCGATTGGGGTTGTGGGAACGCACCAATTTTTCACGGCTTATATTTTATCATGGTCAATGTGAATTTCTTGGTTGTTCACCACATGACCTAAGAATTGAACTTCTTCTAGCCAGAACTCACACTTGGAAAACTTGGCGTATAGGTGCTCCTTCTTTAAAAGTTCAAGAACTTGTCGCAAGTGCATCTTGTGATTAGTTTTCGTCTTGGAATAAATTAGAATGTCATCAATGAACACGATCATAAATTTATCCAAATACGGTTTACATACTCGATTCATGAGATCCATGAACACAACAGATGCATTAGTCAAACCAAAAGGCATAACCATGAACTCATAATGTCCATGTGAGTACGGAAAGCAGTTTTTGGAGTATCGTCATCGTGGACACGCAATTGATGATACCCACAACGTAGATCAATCTTCGAGAATTGGGTTGCTCCTTGAAGTTGATCGAAGAGATCATCGATTCGAGAAAGAGGGTATCGGTTCTTGATGGTGAGCTTGTTGAGTTCCCGGTAGTCGATACACATACGGAAAGATCCATCTTTCTTCTTCACGAACAACACAGGAGCACCCCATGGTGAAGATCTGGGACGAATGAAACCCTTATCGGTCAACATTTGCAGTTGACTAGCTAGTTCTTGCATTTCAGACGTCACAAGATGATAAGGTGATTTAGCCATAGGGTTTGCACCAGGGATCAAGTCGATCTTGAACTCAACTTCTCGTATAGGAGGTAACCCCTTAAGATCATCCGGAAACACTTTGGGAAAATCTCGCACGACAGGAATATCTTTCAATTCTTTACCCTTGGCTTTCGTATTAACTACATACACCATGGATGCTACGTAGTTTTGAACTTAACAACACTTTAATGGCCAATAGCAACAACAACACCAATGGAAACAATAGTGGGGGTGACAACAATGCCCATAGGGAGAATAGCATCAACCAAAACGGGAACAATCGCACTTGCACCTTTAGACATTTCAACTCGTGTAAACCCACTAGATTTAGTGGAAAAGAAGGAGCCACCGGATGGTGCTAATGTTGTGTCGTCACTAACTTGGTATGAATTTAAGAACATTGTCATTAAAAGTTCTACCCTAGAAGTGAACTACAAAAGTTAGAGGAATTTTGGAATCTCAAGCAAGATGGTAGTGATCATTTGGCCTACTCACCTAAACATCACTAGTTGAGCATCCTGTTGCCCTATATGGTCGACACTATTTCTCATAACTTTAATAAGTTCATCAAGGGGGTTCCACTCCAAATCCAAGATGTTGTGGTGGGAAGTAGACCCATAACTTTAGAGGATGCCATTACCATCACACTCAACTCACTAAAAACCATATTTGAGCGGGCACCTTGTCTGTCAAAGGTGCTAAAAGACTGAAAAGGTGGTTCCTAAAGCAACTAAGGAGGGTAAGAATCAACCATCTTACAACAACAAGAAGCGCAAGTTCACACCAGCCTGAAAATTTGATGTGGTTGCACCCAAGATACCTTAAAGACAACTTGTTCTTATTGCAGAAGCACCTTTTGCTAGGGCCTATACTGGTCCTTAGTGATTATGTAATGTCTGTAGGTATCACCATATGGTAATACCCTGTGCCGCATCTATACACTATGCGATAAGTATGGACACTTGGTGGCTACTTGGCACCATGCACCAAATAATGCCATGTTGGTTGCTAATCATGCTAGCTCCAACTATGGGGAACCTGGTCATTTTCGCCCACAATACCCTCATCTTGCGGGTAATGTTCCACAAGCTCGAGGACATGCTTTCAACATCAATGCAAACCAAGAACAAGCGAACAACGATGTGGTGAACGGTATGTCAAATCCAACCTTAACTTTTATGATCTAAGATACTTTTGTTGCTTTACCTGTATTAAACATCTTTAAAACTGAACAAGTATTTTTTTATTAATAACTCCTATGCCTACGTTCAGTTTGATTCTGAAGCCGATTAAAAGTTTTGTGTTGTTATAATTTGAGCCTATACTTGTTAAGACACATACGAAATTAGAAAGATCTCTTACTGTCAAATTCGCTGATGGAGAACCCGTCACCGTTGATGTTGTTATTTGTGATTGCATTTTGAGCCTAAACGAACATGATTTCTTATCGATCTTATTCCTATGAAAATTGAAAGCTTTGATGTTATCATTGGCATGGTTGGTTAGCCAAATATCATGCGTAAATTATTTGTTTCAAGAAGTGCATTCAAAATCCTTTACCTTCGGGGGATACATTGAGAGTGTTCGGTGAAAAATCCTCCAAAGGACTCAAACTTATGTCGTGTATTCAAACCCGAAAATTCCTAAGCAAGAATTACATGGCTTTCTTGGCCTACGTGATCAACATGAAAGTAAAAAGGAAAGACTTTAAGGATGTACCGATTATGCGAGACTTTCCTGAAGTGTTTCCTCATAACCTTAGTGGTTTACCTCCCGTGCATTAAGTCGATTTTAAGATCAATTTGATTCGGGGGGGGGGGGGGGGTGAATCCCGTGGCTAAGTCACCATATCGACTTGCACCATCAGAAATGCAATAGCTAGCTAGTCAACTTCAAGAATTGTCCGACAAGGGTTTTATCCATCCTAGCTCTTCGCCTTGGAGTGCAACTGTTCTGTTCGTGAAGAAGAAAGATGGATCGTTTCGTATGTGCACGATTATCGTAAGCTTAACAAACTTACTATCAAGAACCACTACCCTCTTCCTTGCATCGATGATCTTTTTGACCAACTTCAAGGAGCTGCTATTTTCCCAAAGATTGACTTACGATCTGGCTATCATCAATTACGAGTTCATGATGATGATATCCCGAAAACTACATTTCGAACTCGATATGGACACTATGAGCTCATGGTTATGTCCTTTTTTTTAACAAATGCTCATGATGTCTATATGGATTTCATGAATCAAGTGTGCAAGCCGTATCTAGACAAGTTTGTGATTGTCTTTATTGATGAAATACTTATATATTTCAAGTCCAAAACCAATCACGAACTTCACTTGTGACAAGTTCTTGGGCTATTGAACAAAGAACAGCTGTACGCAAAGTTCTCAAAGTGCGATTTTGGCTTGAAAAGGTCCAAGTTCTAGGACACGTGGTGAATAGCCAAGGAATTCACATTGACCCTGCAAAGGTGGAAGCTGTGAAAAATTGGTATGTTTCTATAACCCCAACCGAAGTTCGTTCTTTCCTTGGTCTTGCTGGCTATTATCGACGTTTCATTGCCAACTTCTCTAGAATTACGAAGTCGCTTACCTCCTTGACTCAAAAGAGTAAGCCATTCGAGTGGGGGACTGAACAAGAAGAAGCCTTTGAAGAATTAAAGCACAAGCTATGTAATGCTCCTATCTTGACCCTTACCTATGGAAATGATGATTTCATTGTATACTGTAATGCATCTAGACAAGACCTTGGTTGTGTTCTCATGCAACGAGAAAAGGTCATAGCATATGCATTGAGACAATTGAGGTCCATGAGGTGAATTACACGACCCATGATCTTGAACTTTGTAACACCCGTTATTTTCTTTGAAGCCGACGAAAGTAGGAAAAAGAAATAAAGTCCACAGTCGAGTGACCAAACTTGCCAAAACAAGGAGAAGGTTTGGAAGAGTGGGGGATTAAGAGGGGAGGTCAGCCCACACCCTCCCCCACACTCACAATTTTCAGCCATAGAGAGAAGGGGAAGAAAAATGGCCTCAAGCTTCAAATTTTGTGTATTCGAGCGTGAAAGTTAAGGTGTAGCGGGTTGGATTGAAGCTCTACTCGACGGTGTTGTTTGTGTGAGTTCTAGGACCCCTCTTTTACACATTTTAACTGATTTGGGGCTGGAACACATAGTAAAAACCGTTTTTGAAGTATGTGTGTTGAACCCGTATGTATGAGGTCATGCGACTGGGGTCCATACACCTAGGTTCATCCGCATTAGGTCTATTCGCACAGTTTTTCATCCGTATTAGGTTCATTTGCACAAGTGTTAATCCGCATTAGGTCCATTCTCCTAGTGTTCATCCACATGGTGTTCAGTCGCCTGGGAGGCCATGCGACTGAAGGGTGCCTATACGCCCAACTAGGGCTTGTGTACCCGAGGGAACATAGTTTATTTACTGACTTTCGAGGGAAAGTGCAGATGTAAGTTTTGATGTGGAAGGTTCCCGGGAGTCCATGTAAGATGACTTTTGCGGCCATAGAGGTTACGTTGGGCATGGATGATGATGATGTATGATAATGTATGATTGTGCATGATGTATGTTATGTATGTATGATGATGCCCTGTATGATGATGTTGACTGTGTATGTTGATTTCCTTATTATCATGTATGATTATTTTCCCTTTGCTTTACGTGGAATGTTAATGAATGAAATGAAAGTATTATGTAAGGTAAAGTGGAAGATAATGAAAAGATGAACATGATGAATGAATGCATGCATTAATGAACAATGGAAGGTAATGTAAGTCTTGCAAGCCTGGTTTGTCGGGACACGCTTCAATGTAGGGTGTTAGCCAATGGTGTGTGGCTTAGCTACCCAGAAGGATGCACATCGGGGTCTTTCTTTGTGATTAACTATTTGGATGGAACCATTGTTCTTACCTTCAATACTATGGCCAGGGTGTTGTGCACCATGATGGAAGGTCTATGATAGGCTTCGTCCGGTACCAGCTTTATGCATGACGGATGGGTATAGCACATGACAATGGTACATCTGAATTTTACCTTCGGTACTGAGGCCAAGATGCTGTGCACCATGATGGAAGGTCAACTATAGGCTTTGGCCTAGTACCAACTTTATGCATGACGGAAGGGTAAAGTTCATGGTTTTGACCGAAGAAAAGATGTAATGATGAATGAACGAATGAAAGTAATGAAAGTGAATGGTTATGATGAACGAATGAATGAACGAAAGTTAATGAACAAATGATGAAGATAATAATGATATTATCTATGTGTACGTATGATGTATGATCACATGTAAAAGTAAAGAATGGTTTTAATGAAAGCAAAGTATGTTTTATTATAAAAACTAGAACTCACTTAGCAACGCTAACTTTTATGTGTTTCCAGTTGGCAGGTGATATTGCTGAGGATGACACGGGACATCTACTCAGCTCTTTTGGATGGCATCCATTTTGATAATGCTTTTGCGATGTAATGCAACATGTATTTTGTAACTTGATAACGATGTATTGTTTTGCAAAAGCTTTTATAATGAATGAGATGTCTATTTTGATGATTCCGCTACGATGCTTTATGAAAGTTAAATGTAATTATATGTTTTATGAGCAATGATTGACCAGCTATGAGCGTCTTAGGAACGGGGCCTTACAAACTTGGTGCTGTGGTTTTTGCCTTAAAGATTTGAAGGCATTACCTTCATGGTACGCAATGTATAGTCTACACCAATCACAAAATCCTTCAACATGTTTTCAATCAAAAGGATCTCAACATGAGATAACATCGTTGGGTTGAGCTGATTAGTGATTATGACTGTGACATTTATTATCATCCTGGAAAGACGAATGTCATAGCTGATGCACTAAGTCGAAAGATTCATAACAAGATGGTCTCGTTTCAATAATTCAGATCGACGACAATGGTTTGATACCTTAGGGGAATTTGATACTAAGATTTGTCTAGATATTAATGAGACTTAGGTGATGCTGCAAAATTTGAGTATTGAGAATGACATCGAGACTTGTATCTTGGAGGCTCAACAAGTGGTTCAAGAGGAAAGAAAAATGGTTGAAGAATTGGAGTACAATCTTCGAGCTCAACTAGAAACGAAACCTAATGGATTGTTGTACTTCTTGAATCGAATTTGGGTTCCAATCATGATAATCTTCGTACCTTTATCATGAATGAAGCTTATCAAACCCATTACACTATTCATCTAGGTTCTGATAAGATGTATATGGATTTGCGTGGGCAATACTGGTGGCCTAAAATGAAGAAAGACATAGCAACTTACGTAGCTAAGTGTCTTGCGTGTATGAAGGTTAAAGCTGAACATCAACGTCCTAGTGGATTGCTTGAATAACCCGAGATTCCTATGTGGAAATGGGAACATATATCCATGGACTTCATAACCAAACTACCTCGCATCTCTTTTGGTCATGATAGCATATGGGTGATCGCTGACCGATTGACCAAGTAGGCATATTTCATACCCATACGTGACACTTACAAAACATAAAGGTTGGCTCGTATATACATTGATGAGATTATGAGTCGTCATGGCGTACCTTTGCCTATCATATCCGACCGAGAAGCTTGTTTCACTTTGCCTTTTTGGTCGTCTATGCAAGAACTCTTAGGTACTCAACTGGATCTAAGCACGGCTTACCATCCCAAACGGACAGGCAAACTGAGAGAACCATCCAAACTCTAGAGGATTTGCTACGTATAATAATAGTTACCACTCGAGTATCAAGATGGCACCTTTGAAGAACTTTAATGGTCGTAAATGTCGTTCCTCGATCTGCCGGACTGATATTGGTGAAAGCTTCATCACTGGTCCTGAAGTCGACCGATAAAGTCTCCACGATTTGCAAAAACCTTGAAGTGGCTAGAAGTCGATAAAAGAGTTATGCCGATAAATGATGCAAGCCATTGGAATTCCAAGTTGGGGATATGGTTCTTCTTAAATCTTACCATGGAAGGGAGTCGTTCGCTTTGGGAAGAAGGGTAAATTAGCTCCACGATTTGTAGGACCTTTCAAGATTCTAAAAAAGATTGGGAAAGTGGCTTATAAACTAGAACTACCTTTCTATCTTAGTGGGTTTATCCTGTTTTCCATGTCTCGGATTTGAGGAAGTGTTTGGCTGACGAAAGACTGCATGTTCCGTTGGATGACATCCAGATCGATGAGTCATTACATTTTGTTGAGAAACCATTGAAGTCATGGATTGTATCATGAAGAAGACTAGGACCACTACCACCACAATAGTCAAGATTCGTTGGGAGAATAAGAGTGGATCTGAGTTTATTTGGGAGCATGAGGAGCATATGAAGAAGAAATACCTGCATTTGTTCGTTTAGTTTCATTCTTAATTTCGGGACTAAATTTTTATAAGTTGGGGAGACTATAACCTTTCATGTTTTCGTTAATTAAAAATTAACTTTGTTATTTATGTCATTTATGAAACTTTGAGGGTTTGTTTATATTTGTTTCTTAGTTAATTTAAAAGTTAATAAATTGTTTTATTAAATAAATAATAATAATATAGTAATTGCCACTTTTTTATTATTATAAAATGTAACAGTAAGTTAAGATAATAAGAATAATAATAATAGCCAAAATAAAATAAAAACAAAAATAATAAAAAAAGTTACACAATTGATAAGTTATAAAAACATTTAAAAGTTAAAGTTTAATTAAGTTAAGGGGATATTTATGTAAATTTTGAAACTTTAAATAAAAGTTTTTATATAAAATAATAAATTTTGAAACTACAGGGACTAATAGTGTAATTTTCTTAAACCCAAACCCTTTTCCCCCCATTCCGCCGTTGACCACCTCCGGCCAAGCTCCGATGAGGCCCGAAACGGCATAAACCCTTCGAATTATGAACCAAACCGTTCCCATTCGACCCACGAACATGTTTCGAACTTAACACACTTTAATTGAGTTAACAACGGTTATGACACAAACAGTCCGAGTAACCGAAGCCTTTAATCATAGAACCGTTCAATCATTGAAACTCAATAATAATTAAATTAAATGAATCATAATCGAACTTTAACTAATCCTAAGCTATTATCGAACTCAATTCCACCTGAAACACACGAAATCGTTTCATTCGATTCTTTCTTTATCACGAACCTGCAACCCAATCGAAATCCACCTTCCAAGCAACCCAAACTGAAATTGATAAAGAGCTTAGATTTGTGAACATACTCTAAAGCTTCACACGAAGTTAATTTGATTATCGTCATCATTTGAACATCAATCGAACACAACGTTGGTCTTGGCTTGTTCTTCATCTGTTTTGTTGATTTAAACTTCAATCCGATTAATTAAAACCACCTATCTGCTTGATTTTACATGGAGAACAAAAGTCTCATGATCACTAGAGTTAACAGTAATGCATTGGTGATCAATTTGTTGATTTCAAATTAGGATTCATAGTGATTTGGGGGTTTTCAACTGATTTGTGTTTATAAAAGATGGGAATGAGTTTCTGTCTGGCATAGACATCCTAACTTAATGGTTACCACTTCCATGTCATCCTTGAGGTCTCGGGTTCGAACCCGGGCACCCTCAAACTTTTTTTAAGGCCTTTCAGCCTTTAAATAAATTATGAAAATTTTCAATAATTATAAAAATTATTTTTATAAACTTTAAATATTTTTAAGGACACCAAATTGTTTTCTGTAAATTTTTAAATTTAAAATTTTCTTTTAATAAAACAATTTAACAAAGGTTATTCTTGAATTATTTCTTATAAAATGGATTTAAATAATAGTTTAAATCAAAAATTATTATTGGCTAATATGTTAACTATTTTTTAATTATATTTATTTCAAATAAATTTAAAAAATCTTATTTAAAGCTTATATGTACACTTTACAAATTATTATAAATGATTTAATTTCTTTTATCCATATTAAATTACCTAAATGGTATATTTCTTTTCATTGGATTAAAATATATTGATTTCATTAGCTAACGTTATTTATTTGTAAAAAGCCCAAAGTCCTATTGAAACACTAGTTCACGTTTAATCATTAATATTACCTTTAACTTAACCTTGAAGTATATACGTTAGGTATCTTATAAAAAGAATCGTTGGAGCACCATTTATTTCTTCTTATCATCTTATGTGAGTTTTCATGCCTCTCTTTTACTTTATTTCATACCTTTTTTGGGGTGAAACATGTTAACATATAAATTTACACTTGTAAACGTCTTGATATTTGTAAATGCACATACAATTCACATTTACTTTTGTCATGGTTATTTGTAATATTATGAGACTTATATGATAGACATTATATATTAGCAATCATTAACTATTGCTAGCCTGGCCGCGTCATAGATCTATGATCCTAACAAGCCTATTTGATGCTAAAGCTCAGGTTATTGCCGACTCATGATGTCATTTGTTTGTTCATCATGGAAACCAAATGCACTTAGCTAATCGTTATAACTTGTAATTTTTATTCTTTGTCAAGGTTTGATTGTAGCTATATGTTATCTATAAACTTGCTTTATTCGTAACCATTAACATGATTGCTACTTGTAAACTTTATATATATATAATATATATATATTATATATATATATCTATATATATATATATATATATATATATATATATATTATATATATGTATATATATATATATATATATATATATATATATGTATATATATATATTATATATATGTATATATATATATCTATATATAGATATATATGTATATATACATATATGTATATATATACATATATATGTATATATACATATATATGTATATATATACATATCTGTATATATATACATATATATGTATATATATACATATATATATATATATATATGTACATATATGTATATATATATATATATGGTGTGTGTGTGTGTGTGTATAGATATATTGTACATTTAACCTATGAAAACTCACTAACTTTCAAAGTTAACCTTTATTTTTAACATGTTTTAAAAAATACATAAGGTTGATGATTAACTTTTGAAGCATGCTTACACCTTGGACTTTGACCTAGGAAATAAATGACATGTTTTAAATTTTTGGAAGTTGGAACTTATGTGACTTTATTTTGTTGAGACTTTTGGTTGTAATGTTTATTTAAACTTATGGTTGATCATATTTACATTTAATGATAACGTTATGTGGTTGTGAACAATCTTAACTATCACATCTCAACAATTCTGCCGTTAAGGTTGAGGTGTGACATATATCATCCAATCTTCATGCGACCCTTAAATACATCATTTAAACTTCCCACACCTACAATTCAAAATATCAAAAAGTGATTACGCTCTGATAGAAAAATCACATTAAAAACATACATTTAAATACTTAAAACACATACAAAACATGAATACATCAAAAATGTGTTTATGAAATAATTGGTAAAATTCTTATTGGGGAAATATGGATTGTAACATTAGAGACGGTCTCAGAGAACTTGACCAAAAACAAACAATGTGTATCCAACAAACGCCATGTGTATATTCACGCAGTAAATTCTTGTCATAGAAGAGAAACTTCAAAGTCAACTCAACCCTAAGCAATAGATGGTAATCCGACTACAGATGGTATATCAGTGAACTTTCAAAATCAAATTACAACACAAGGAACATACAACACTGAACAATGAAATCACATACTAAATTGGCATAATAGGTAAACTGTAAGAAGTTTAGAAACCCATGGAGCTATGATTGCGCAACCGGGCATAATTTTCCCATATTAGTTAATTTTTATAAAAAAGTAAATTACACGGATGGACCTGAGGTTTACTCATATTTTCATTAGTTTTTTCTCTAACCACTCCCACAACTTCGATGGACAACTAGTTACTCCAACGAACATCAAAAAGTTCAACACATTCCTCTTTATTTTAATGTCTTGATTGCCAGAACAATGCTCCTGACCAACGGTCCAAAATCATCATCTTACCGACTCCAGCGACCGCCTCGCAAAAAGACTATGACAACTCAAATCAATTGTAGATCTTTCGTTTTACCCATCTTCAAGGCCATACGAAAACCATATTTTCAACCTGAATGTATTCAACGAGTAAAACTCATTTAACTTGTTTGAACGCAAATAGGGAAGGGAATCAGCGTCAACAAGCGGACTTGTTGATCCATCAATCCAACGTAAAGTTAGTTTGTGTTGCCAAGGCTAGAGATTCCCACAAGAAGACTTCTTTTGTTGATATTCTCCTTTAGAAGATTGGATTAGATTCTAGAAATCCCCCTATGTTCTAGGGTTGGAAAGCTCATTTGGTATTGAGGATAAGAAGAACATAACTGTTGATGACCATATATCTCGCCCTGGACTCTAAATCCTCAGCCCCGACCCTGATGCTGCAATGTGCAACTTTGCGTCATAACATGCGGCTTTGCGGCGCAACGTGCATGAGCATGTTACTTATTTACTAATGTTAAGCAAATAAAAATAAAATGTAAGTTTAATAAAAAGTTTCAATGATAAGAAAGTAAAAAAAAGTGAAAGAATACAAATAAATATTTGTAATATGATAATTACAAAAAAATTAAAAAAAAAATGAAAGAAAAAAAGCACATCTAAACACCATAACATAGTGTAACAAAACAAAGCTTAGCATGGTCTAGTATTACATAAGGTACATGATATGGGGTGACAACCAATCAACCATAACATGAGCTTTTTGATATGAAGTGACATAGCGTACATTGCGATGAATTATATAGTCTTACGTATTGTTGCGTAGTGTAGGGTCTCATAATGTGACATAACATCAACATGCATGTCCATTTACGTAATGTGATGACTGCAATATGATGTCACACCTTGTACCTGTATGTAACATAATGAAATGTGGTACAATTTGAAGCGATGAAAATGATGTGGTATAATACAATGTATGTTCATGTAATGTAACGTAATATGGTATAATGTAATGCCATAAAATATACGTTTATCCAATGTAATATAATATGATGTAATTTGATTTGGTGTAATATAATCTCACATAATACAATTTGCCTTTACTTTAAACAACACAAGGTAATGCAATGTAATTTGCCTTTACTCATGGGAAAGCTATTATTTCTCTTTATCTTATCACTTAATCTTTTCAATGCATGTTATGCAAAAGTTATTAGCAACTATGAAGATATTAACTGCATTACATATAAGTGCACAGTTCATATTAAAATTGACGTAAATAACCTTCGATTTCATTGCCATTCAAGAGATGACGATCTTGGGGATGTTACTCGGAATGCTGGAAAGGAATTTGACATAAGGTTTTGCTTAAACATTTTTGGACGATCACGCTTCACGTGTCAATTTTATTGGGAATCAAAGCAAAAGGAGTTTAATGTTTATGAAGATTCATTAAGTCATCTCTATTGTTTTCGTGGGTATATCAATCAAAAGTGTTTTTGGAGGGTAAAAAATGATGGATTTTATATTCCTGAAAAGTCTCGATCCCAACATGGTAATTGGGTCAAAATATATGATTGGGAATGAATTTTATTATGTTCACACCTAATAATATCTATATATTTTCATCTATTAAAAATTTTCAAAAGCAAATAAAGTTGAAGTAACAGCTATGGGGTGTGGGTGACGCCCCACCACAACATTGGCCAATGTGGTAGTGCACCAAGAGGTGAACGTCACGCCGAGGTCCCGTCACCCTTAAAAACCCAAAGATTTCGACCCCTCGGTTCTTCTCACCGTTGCAATCCTTTTTTATACTTTTTAATCACCTAACTAGTTAAGTAGCTTCATTATCATTACCACTAATCCTCTTGAGTGAAATTTACTACATAACAATGATGAATGCTCGAAATTCATTTTTTCAATTTTATAATTATATATATATATATATAATATATATATATATATATATATATATATATATATATATTTAATATGACATGATTTATGTTTTATTTTTTTATTACTATTAATCTTATATTTCATTTTTTTATATAAAATGGAAAAATTTTAAAATTACTACTTATATTTCAAAATTATGTGAAATGAAAAATGTCTTAGCGATAATTATGCACAATAATTAGGAGTTTATATTTATCATTTATTATTGGTTGGTATTGTAATTATAGTATGATTGTAATTCCTTATTTAGATAGGGTTTCTATTCGGTTTCTATTCCCTATATAAAGGGACATAAGTCTTTGTATTAGGCCATTCAGAAATTATCAATACCATGATTACTTTCATGGTATCAGAGCCTCGGTTCTGAGAAATCCTTTTCTGTCCCGATCCCTTCTCTTTTTTTTTTCTTTTCTGTTCTTTCGGCTGCAGCCCATACGACCGCCGCCATGACTAAACCCGATGATGGTGCCAGCAAAACAAACCCTACGACCGCCGCCATGACTAAACCCGATGATGGTGCCAGCAACGCTGACAAACCAGCCCCGACCTCCCTGCACCCGGCGTATTCTATCAGCAATATTCAGTCCAAGATAAGAACCCTTGATGGTACCAAAGTCACGTACTCTTCTTGGGTTAAACTTTTCAGATTTCATGCAATTGCATACAAAGTTCTTGATCATCTCGATGACACCCCACCACCGGATCCTGCTGCCCCGTCCTACGGGACTTGAAAGAGATTGACGCGTTGGTATCGCAATGAATTTACAGCACTTTATCGGACGAATTGGCGTCTAAATTCTGGACACTGACGCCACGGCCAGAGAGACATGGGTTCGCCTTCAGCAACACTTCCTCAGCAATAAACAAGCCAAGGCTGCTGCACTGGAAACTCGGTTGTTAATCTCACACTCGCCTCTTGCTCCTCTGTTGACGATTATTGTAAACAGTTACAGGAATTGGCAAACCAATTGGCCGATGTTGATCAACCAGTCTCCAAACAACGCCTAGTACTACAACTGGTTCGGGGTTTGTCGGCTGAGTTTGACACCACGGCCCAATTAATTCACGCTCAACAGGCGGACTGGAATACCGCCAAGACTATGCTGCAGGATGAAGTTATCCGCTTGGAGTCTCGAAAACAAACCTCTTCCTCTGTCCTCGTGGCCGGATCCAGCAAAACCACCACCACCCACCACCCTCCGCCCAATCAAACCATTACTCCGCCCAACCAAACCATTACTCCGACCAACCTCCCTCATCCGGTTCACAATTGTATCGGGGCAGGGGACGCGGTCGCGGATACAATTCACGTGGCCGCAGCAGACGAGGACGTGGTTATGGTTCCCCGCCTTCCTACACACCATGGCCCTTCTCACCCCAACAATACCCACAATGGGCTTGGTGGTCTCCACCACCATGTCCCTATCCTACACAATCCAATTGGCGACCCAATTCCACTTCCTTACCCACGAACCAGCCCCAAAACCAAAATCCTGCAGCCCACTTTGCTGGTTACTCATTACAACAGGCGGTTACAGCCCCTCGGCCCCTGCTGCGCCTCCTGGATTTGATGCCCTCTGCCCGTCCGACTTGGGCAAAGCTTTCAGCGCTATGCAGATGCACTTTATGATCCCAATTTAATCATGGACACAGGCGCGCAGCAGCATGTCACCGAAAATAAAGGTATGGTTCCTAATTAAATTTATCTAATGCAAACACTAAATTAATGGTTGGCAATGGTCAATTTTTACCAATTGAGGGAACCGGTACCGGCTTCCTTCCCATTCACAACCGAACCTATATTTTACCCAATATCCTTTATAGCCCCCAAATCATAAAATCACTTATTTTGGTTCGCCGATTCACCGTGAAAACCTTGTTTCTATAGATTTGACCCTTTTGGTTTTTCTTTGAAGGACCTCAAAACGGGACGCCTGCTTTCACGCCACAATAGCACAGGCGATTTATATCCGGTTACTCCACCAGTTCTCCCGCCACAAGCTTGCTTCATTACCTCTACAGCCTTACCATGGCACGATCGTCTGGGCCACCCTGGCGGTCATGTCTTAGATATTCTTACTAGACATTTTGGTTTTTCATGTAATCACAATAAGAATTCTTTTTTTTTGTCATTCTTGTCATTTATCGAACAGTAAAAGATTGCCATTCTATGAATCTACTTCTTTTACATTTGCACCGTTTGATATTGTACACTATGATTTATGGACCTCACCAATACCTAGTAAAACCGGATATAAATATTACATGGTCTTAATTGACAATTTTTCAAACTTTGTTTGGGTTTACCCACTAAAATACAAGTCTGAAACTTTTCCTACTTTTGCCAAATTTCACCGCCTTATTGCCACTCAATTTAACCGACACATCAAAACTTTCCAATGTGACCTTGGCGGGGAATTCGACAATAATGCCTTTAAACAATTTGCTCATCAACATGGTCTCTTGTTTCGTTTTGCTTGCCCACAAACCTCCTCCCAAAACGGCAGGGCTGAACGCATGATCCGTCGCCTCAATGACGTCATCCGTTCTTTACTTATTCACGCCCATCTACCACCAATGTTTTGGGTGGAAGCCCTCCATACCGCCGCCTACCTCCACAACATCTTACCCACCAAAAGACTCAACTTTTTCACACCCACCTTTGCCTTATACCTCCGCCACCCATCATACGACCACCTTCATGTTTTTGGGTGCGCATGTTACCCCAACACCTCTGCTACACAACCACATAAACTTCATGCGAGATCCATTCGATGTATCTTTCTCGGGTACCCTCCGGACTTCCGTGGGTATCGTTGCCTTGACCCAACAACCGGGAAAGTCCTTATTTCTCGCCATGTTACCTTTGATGAGCACACCTTTCCTTACTCCATCCCCACACCACCTTCTTCCTACACATTTCTTGATGACGCACCAATCGGCTTTACTTTTGGCCATCCCATTCCTACACCCCCCACCACCCAACCTATACCCACACAACCTCGCCTTTTCCCCTCTACTACACTCGCCGCTCTAAAACAAACCCACCACAGCCCGCTACTAACCCACCCAGCCCTCCAACCCACTCTGCAGCCCCGTCTCCAGCTGCTGCCACCCACCGAACTCCACTGTTGTCTCATTAGCAGTCCCTCAGCAGCCTCCCATTCCATCCAACACCCACCCCATGACCACCCGATCCAAAGCTCGTCATGCTCTCCACACTACCACTATCTCCCCGGTCCCCACATCCTACACTAAAGCCTTTGCCGACCCCAATTGGTTAACCGCCATGCACACCGAATTTAGTGCTTTGCAGGATAATGAGACTTGGGAACTTGTACCTCGACGGTTGACAAACCTGTCATACGCTGCATGTGGCTTTTTCGCCATAAATTCAAATCAGATGGTACATTAGAGAGATACAAGGCTCGACTTGTCGTAAATGGCAAATCACAGACCGTGGGCATTGATTGCGATGATACTTTTAGCCCGGTGGTTAAACCAGCTACCATTCGCACGGTTTTATCTATTGCGGTCTCACGCTCTTGGCTATCCATCAATTGGATGTCAAGAATGCCTTCCTGCATGGGCATTTAAATGAAACTGTTTTTATGCATCAACCAACAGGTTTTGTCGACAGGCGCTTTCCTAATCATGTTTGCAGGTTGAAGAAGTCTCTGTACAGCTTGAAACAAGCCCCTCGGGCGTGGTATACTCGGTTTGCCACATTTATTCTCTCTCGGGGTTTTCGTGGAAGTGTGTGATAATTCTTTGTTTATATACAAGCATGGCGAGCATACGGCTTATTTACTACTTTATGTGGACGATATCGTGCTAACTGCCTCCTCAGTCACTCTGTTGAACAACATTATCACTACTTTATCCAGAGAATTTGCGATGACAGATTTGGGCTCCCTACATCATTTTCTAGGTATCCGCGTGACTAGACAGGCGAATGGTTTATTCCTAAATCAGAGTCAATATGCAAAGGACATCATCCAGCGTGCGTCTATGACCACCTGCAAACCATGCACAACTCCAGTTGATTTATCGTCTAAGTTAAGTGCTACTGATGGTCCTTTATTTCATGACCCAACTTTATATCGCAGTCTGGCAGGAGCATTGCAATATCTCACTTTCACTCGTCCTGACATCTCTTATGCCGTTCAACAAGTGTGTTTATTTATGCACGAACCACATGAGCACACTTTGCTTTTTTAAAGCGCATCATTCGATATCTGCAGGGTACTCTTGATTATGGTATTCGTATCATCAAATCCAACTCGCATTCTCTAGTAGCCTATTCGGATGCTGATTGGGGTGGTTGTCCCGACACTCGTAGATCTACGAGCGGCTATTATGTTTTCCTAGGGGACAATTTGATTTCATGGTCATCGAAGCGTCAGCCTACTATTTCCCGCTCCAGTGCTGAAGCGGAATATCGCGGGGTTGCAAACGCAGTAGCTGAAGCTACATGGATTCGGAATTTGCTTTTGGAGCTACATCTTCCTCTTCGTCAGGCCTCGGTCGTATATTATGATAATGTTT
The DNA here is from genome assembly GCA_025506515.1 of Flaveria trinervia. Classification (NCBI taxonomy): domain Eukaryota; kingdom Viridiplantae; phylum Streptophyta; class Magnoliopsida; order Asterales; family Asteraceae; genus Flaveria; species Flaveria trinervia. The sequence goes on along the minus strand of JACCIX010000705.1, from coordinate 37,491 downwards.
CGGCGGTTTATTTATCTGATAATCCTGTTCAACATCAGCGAACGAAGCACATTGAGATCGATATTCACTTTGTTAGAGAAAAGGTTCGCGTGAGTGATATTCGCGTGCTTCATGTCCCTACTTCACTGCAGTATGCTGATATTTTCACAAAAGGTCTCCCGCGGCAGTTGTTTCAGTCTTTTCGTTCCAGCTTGAGCGTTTGTCCTACGCCCGCTCAAACTGCGGGGGAGTCTTAGCCGATAATTATGCACAATAATTAGGAGTTATATTTATCATTTATTATTGGTTGGTATTGTAATTATAGTATGATTGTAATTCCTTATTTAGATAGGGTTTCTATCTAAATAAGGAATTACAATCATACTATAATTACAATACCAACCAATATAAATGATAAATATAAACTCCTAATTATTGTGCATAATTATCGGCTAAGAAAATGGTCCATTTTCTAAATTTGACTTTTTAGTTTCTAGGAATAAGAATTTATGTATTTAGTTTAATGTTTGAGACAAACATAACACCTTTTGTTCTCGTGATAGATGTTTTTTTAAAAATTTTGTATACTATTATGCCCCTCATAAAATTAAAATGAGAATTAAAATTTCATGGGCCCCACCCATTTTCTTTTTAAAAATAAAAAAAACATAATAAGTTATAAAACCTAATCTCCATTTTTCTCCGGCAACTCGGGCGAACAACTAGTTACTCTGATGAACATCAAAAAATTCAACAAGTTTCCTCTTTATGTTACTGTCTTGATTGCCACAACTATCCTCCCGACCAAAGGTCCAAAACCATCACCTTACCAACTCCGACAACCACCTCGTAAAAAATGATAAAAAAATCGATGGCAGTTCCTTCATTTTAACACTATACAAAAAACATATATTCAACCTGAATGTAATCGACGAGTAAAACTTATTTAAATTGTTTAATCGCTACTTGGGAACTGTGCGATCGTTGGAGATCTTTTGATAAGCAATAACATGCTTTTTAGATCAATTACAAGATCACTCTCTCACATGAAAATTCTTATAACATTAAATTTATCTAGAAATTTACTTACTAGTCTCAATCCTAATGTGTTTGGTGACTTGCTTAAGGTTCAAGGTTTGTATATGGGAAAGCTTCAGCTTTTTGTATATGGAAAGCTTCAGCTTTTTGGCAACATCCTGAAAGGTTAGGGCATTTAAGCAGTTTGGTAAAGCTAAACTTTACTAGTAATAAGAGTTCTAGCGAGCTAAGTGGCGAGCTTCCTTCATCTCTTGCAAACATAATAAACGTCATTGGTCTTTGTGTTTAGCAGAATGGACAGGTTTATCAGTTTTTTTTTGAAATTCATAGCCTTATCTCACAAGTAAAAAATATGAGAAGGGAAAGAGCGTCAAAGAGGAGGCTCACTAAAGTTAATCGTGTTGCTAAGAGTAGAGATCCCATGAGTAGGCTTCTAATGTTAATATTCACCGTTAGAAGATTAGATTAAATTAAAAAAAAATATCTAGGTAAGGAATCTAAAACCTTCCTGGGAGCTTTACATAAAGAAAAGTACTATACATTTAAATAATCCAAAAGTGAATTGATCAATGTTACTCGTCCCCTATTGACAATGTTATTGTTTTCCATCATGATAAGGGAGACCGAATAACATCCATCATCATTCTCTAATTCTTAACAAGGTTTATATTTGTACCAACTTGCAAGCCAAGATATGGATCTTGCATTCGAGCATGGAGGCAATATTTTGTAAAGATAATGCATCGACACCAGCCCCAACAAGCTACTTTTTAATAAGCTGACTTTTAGCCCTGATACAGGATAAAACCCTAGGGATTTTGCAAAGATTTCTGATATTTGAAGAGTACCACTCGCAAGAAAGAGTATATCATCCATATATAACACAAGGCGACACTTTAGAAGGTAATATTATGATAGAATCCATGGAAACAAGCTAGTTTAATAGCGCATGACATAGCTTCAAGATAGTTTGATAGCGCATGACATGGCTCCATAGCAATGATATATAGGAAAAGGGATAAAATACCCGAAATCCGGTAACACTTTTTTCCAGGACAGTCCATTTGTTTCAAAACCGAGTCCATGAAACTCTAGTTTCGGGAGTCAACAACAATCTAGATGTCGATTTTGAAATGCATACATTTTGTTGTAAAGGATTTAAGCTAGGAAATTAATGTACCATCAATGATACTCCAACATGCAATGAAAGCTGATTGATCCTTGAAGATAAGTTCCCCAATCAATGATACTCCAACAACAATCTAGATGTCGATTTTGAAATGCATACATTTTCACTTCGCTTTGGATCGGTTTTGGTTTTTTCAGTTTTGTTTTTGAGCTTCAACTTTTTTTTATAATTGGTCCAAAGTAATTTAAGTTTACATTCATTTTGTTGATCTTTACACACAAACTCTATATTCTTATAAATGACTTAACATTAAATATAATTGCAACTAATAAAATACAATAACAGATTTTTCAATAAAACAAAAAGTCATTCTTGAAACTTAAATATCTATCTATTTTAGATAGCATATGTTAAATAAGTAATTTATAGGCTAGTCATGTTTATAAGTATATGAATACACTTCTAAATTTACAAGTTTAGTTTTATGGTTTCGGTTTGGTTTTTTCGGTTTCTGTTACAAGCAAAACTGAAACCAAACCAAAAAATCGGTTTTTAAAAAATAATCAAACCAAACCGTCGGTTTGTTATTAATTTCGGTTTTTCGGTTTGGTTGCGTCAGTTATTTCAGTTTAGTTGCGTCAGTTATTTAAGTTACGGTTCGGTTATTCGGTCTCTTGCACATCCCTACATTAAAGTCACTCTTGAGGGTGTGCAACGGATCAGTTTTTTATATGTACTAGAAGTCTAATGTAGGACTTAATTATGTAAACTTAGACAAGTCCTTATAGTAGGGAAATTTTCATGGTTAATGTAATTGGTTAATTAAAAAATGTATCTTTTGTGTTACGTTATTTATATTTTCAGATTTATGTCTATGTAGAGTGATTATATTTAAGGGTAACTTTATAAAATAATAATCAGTTTTTAAAAATGTTTAATTAAGCCATTTAACTTTTATGTTTTAATTAAATTATAAATTTTAATATTTTTTTAATATTTTTTTCTTTTTGTTTCAATTAGAAAAAAATATATACCTTTTTTATGCTAATGTGAAACGAAAAATGCCACATAATAAAAAGTCACACGATGTTGTGTCCCGAGGAGGATTGGGGAAACTCGGCCCAAATGGAAATACCACCCCAGACCTGGTGACACCAAAATTACCAAAACCCAATGAAAACCCAGCACCACTAAAACTTATTTTGTTGTGAGGGTTGCCAACCAGGGAAGTGAGGAAACCAAAAATTGCGACGACATATTGCAAAACGAGGAAAAAACATGGGAAACATAGAAAAAACAGGAAAAATAGGACTACTGCCACTGGCTTAATCCAAACAATATCATAATATGTTTGACATTGAATTGTAGTAGATATATATCACAAGAAAGATATTTGCAAATTTGTTGACTTCTATGTTTTTAATTTGAGCATGATAGTTGTAGCAACTGACATCTTTATTAGAATCGATCTCACATAAGCACAAGTCTCAACCATTCTTCATAAGTTAATTGTTATATTGTGTTACCACTTACATGAATATATATTACTAACTTTAGTAAACTCATATATTACACGGGTTAAATAAATAAAATATTAATATAATAAATTTATTAATTATAGAATGATATTTTAAGATATGATATAACTAAAATAATAAAACAATGATATCATATTTTTAAAATTTTGTTTTTAATTATTTTTAAAAAACAAACAATTTTGTTCTAAAAGAAAGCGTATAAAAATGTCATTTTTAAAAATTTTCTTATTACAACTCCCAATTTTGATTATTTTTATTTTTAAAAAATTGACGTTTTAAAAATATCAATATTTAGAAATAAACATAATAAATAGATTTCTTTCTTATTTTATTATATATTAAGTAAATAAATAATATTATTAGTAATTCTTTATAGGAGAAAAAGACGGAAAAATTTTGGAAAGAATAATTGTAATGATGACACTTGAAACTCTTATTTATCTTTTTATTAGAATAAAAAGATTAAAACATATAAATAGCAAAATGAATTTATGTAGATTGAATTTCAAGTTTCACATATATGAACTTACTACCACTCTTATATAAATCAAACGATACTGAGTTATTCAGATATGGTTGTTTGATATGCAAATAGAACATATTTGCAAAGCTTGTAATGTTTGACCAAACTGATTGGTCCGTTTTGACTAACCACTTTGACCCATTTACTATATCCATCACCAAGCAGGTGGAATTATACCGATTTTGCTTCAATTCAGACACCAAGTTTGGCAATACTCCTGAATTTTAAAGAGAGTAACCTCCAACACTACTACAAAAAACCAACCAAAAATTTACGATCGTAAATAATAGTCCCAAAATTAGCGACGATATAACGACCGATACCATATAGTCGCAAAATTAGCGACCGAAACAAAACCAGTCGGCAGTCACATAAATAGCAACCATAACAAAATTGGTAGCAAAATTTTCTGTTTGTCACAAAATGTTGGCATATGTAGCGACCGAAATTGCTTAGGTCGAACACGGTTCCTATTTTTATATTATATTACTAAAAATAAAATAGAAACCAATGTTATCGAAAAATCGAGCGTAAATATAGCGACAAAAACTATTTTGGTCGCAAATACAATTTCGGGCGCGCGCGGACGGGCGGACGGGCGGACGGCTGCACGCACGCACGCACACACATAAAAGTCAGCGTTGCTGAGTGAGTTCTAGTTTTATAAAATGAGGTACTTTTACTTTCGATTCAAAACTTTCTTTACATTCTTACGCGATCAAGCATCATACGCACACATAGGTAATAACATGATTATCTTGGATCATCGTTCGTTATATTCCTTACCGTTCATTACGCATGTTCATCGTTACTTCTTTACATTCCATACCAAAACCATGAACTTTAACCCACCGTCATGCATAAAGCGGGTACTGGGCCAACGTCTATCGTAGACCCCCATACATTGCGCCCGGTGGCCTGACCACAATACTAGGGTATATCCAGGTGTACCTTTGTCTTGTGTTGTACCTCACCATCATGCATAAAGCGGTACTGGGCCGAGGTCTATCATAGACCCCCACACATTGCGCCCGGTGGCCTGACCACAGTACTAGGGTAAGGGACAAAGATTCTATACAGATGGTCGGTCATAAAGACAGACCTCGGTGTGCATCCTTCTGAGGTAGCTAGCCCACACACCGCTGAACTAATACCCTTCATTGGGCGTGAATCAACATACAAGGCTTGCAAGACTTTCTTTACGCTCTCTCTTATTAATGCATGCATTCTATCATTATGTTCCTCTTTTCTTTATCTTCCACTTTACGTTACATAATACTTTCAATTCATTCATTCATTAACATACAAAGTAAGCCACGAGAAAATAAACATACAATGTAAGGAACATCAACATGAACATACAACATCACCATACAACGCATCATCATACATACATAACATACATCAAACATACCATCATGCATAAACATCAAACATACATCATCATCATGCCTATCACATCATCTATGACCTCAAAAATCAACTTACATAGACCCCCGGGAACCTCCCAAGTCAAAGCCTACATCTACACATTCCCCCGAAAATCAAAAAGTAAACCAAGTTCTTTCGGGCGCATGAGCCCAATTTGGGCGTATGAGCACTATTAGTCGCATGGCCTTCCAGGTGCATGAGAACACTTAGGCGTATGAACACTATGGGGCGAATGGACACTTATGGTATGGACTCTCAGTCGCATAGCCTTCAGTCGCATGACTCCCATGCGTATGACCCTCAGTCGCATAGCATTCTAGCGTATGGGCTTCAGTCACATGACCTTCAGCCGCATTTCCCCTTGCTCATCCGCATTTCCTCAGCCGCATTTCCCCTTGCTCATCCGCATTTCCTCTTGCTCATCCACAGTTCCTTTTGCTTATCCGCATTTCCTCTTTCTCATCCGCATTTCCTTTTGCTCATCCGCATTTCCTCTTTCTCATCCGCATTTCCTTTTGCTCATCCGCATTTCCTCTTGCTCATCCGCATTTCCTCTACTCTTCGGCATTTCCTCTACTCTTCCGCATTTCCTCTTACTCATCCGCATTTCCTCTTACTCATCCGCATTTCCTCTTACTCATCCGCATTTCCTCTTCCTCATCCGCATTTCCTCTTACTCATTCGCATTTTCTCTTAGTCATCCGCATTTCCTCTTACTCATCCCCATTTCCTCTACTCATCCGCATTTCCTGTACTCATCTGCATTTTTCAATGTGCAAGAGCAAAACTTGTCCGCATCATTTCTAGTCTTCCGCATTTGTCAATGCGGAAGAACAATCAACTCTCCAATCATTCTCAAACTTATTCTAAGATTAAATCATGCATTCTAAGTCGTAGAAACACAACCATAACATCATAAAACCCAAACATAGCCCAAAATCAAACCCCACTTGCATCATACACACAAATATACACACGGGTGTAAAACCCATTTTAATAAAAACGTTCATACATGTATTTCCAGCCCAAAAATCAGTTAAAATATGTAAAAGAGGGGTTCTAGAACTCACCTTTGCAGCTCTTTGTGTAAGACTTCTTCAAACCCGTTTGCAAATCGAGTTCAAACACCTAAAACCCACCAAACACACACCCAAACAACATATAACACGTATAAGCAAATACCCGAGGCCTAAACCGGTTAAGAACACCATAAACACACGAATTCTTACATTGAATTCGCACTTCCAGCTCTTTTTCTTCTTCAAACCAAGAGTTTTCAGCTCTCCTTTCTCTCTCTAAAGAAAAATCCAAATGTTGAGTGTGAAGAGAGAGTAATGGGCGGCCATGCCACCTTTATCACCAACTTTTAAACCTTTTTGTACTTTTGACACTTTTTACCCCTTAACTTGGGTAATATGTCTTTTCTTTCTTTTTCTTCACTTTATTCTTTTGTTTAAGCCTAAAAAAATAATTAGGTGTTACATCCATGTTCTCAATTTCAAGTAATGTATCTTCAATTATAATTCTACTATTGGAAGCACGTAGCCAATCCTGTGCACACACCAACGCTTCCACCATCTTTGGGGTTAAGGATGTCCGGAAACAATCAAGCACTCACCGGTGCTAAAAGTCGACTCAGAGGCAACCATAGAAACTGGAATGGAAAGAATATCTCAGGCCAACTTAGCAAGAATGGTATATCGACATTGATTAAGCTTCCATCATTGTAGAATTTTAAATTGCGGGTCCTTAGGTTCCCGCTCTTCCCCAAGATACTTGTCTAGCTATGTTTTACTTGAAGATAATTCTAAACTTCCCGTGGCCATTTCAAATCTCTTCGCCATGATTTCTTCAATTTCCATTGCTTGATCACCACATACCTCACTAGCATATGCAGATGATGATGCCTCAAAAACCTTCTCTTTTTAAGGCATAGATTTTTTTATAAAGCTCGAACAAAGTGCATAGGTTTAAGTCTAGACTTAACTTGATACTCTCATCTACAAATTTTTCTTGAACAATAAGATCTATATATTGCCATTTCCAATGTGGGTCAAGAACCTTAGCAATGAACAAAAAATGATTCAACTTATTAACATCCCCCCAATACTTCTGGTAATTGTTTCTCATCTCAAGTGTCATTGATTTGATTGAATTGTCATTATTTCTTGTGAAGCTATCAATCATGGTGCCAATCCCAAATATCTCATTCACATACATGTTGGAAGACACATTACGGGTACCTAAAAATCTTAAGGTAGCATCATAAAGGATTTTCAGAAAAGGCAACAAGCTATGAATATCATTCCAGTCATCCTTATGAATCAAACCTCCATCACATTTTTTTATCTCTTTCTCAAATTGATAATCTTTTAAAAATAAGTTAGAAAAAGCTTTCTTAAATTTAACTACAGATTCTAGTATTAAATAGGTGGAATTCCATCGAGTTTCAACATCAAGGCACACTAAACTCTTACTTTCTATCTTTACTTCTTCCACACAAGCTTTGAACTTTAAAAGTCGAGCGGGAGAAGATCTCACATATTTCATAAGTGCACAGATTTTCTTGATTTATAAACTCAAATTACTAAGCCCATCTTTAACAACCAAATTCAAAATATGAGTTGCATACCTCATACATAAAAACTCTCCCTTCATAACACCACATTCCCAATGATTAAAAACTTTTTTCAAATATTGAATAGCTATATCGTTTGAGCTAGCATTGTCCACCGTCACAGTCAAAAAAAATTTTAAACCCCATTCAACTAAACACTTTTTGACCGCTCTCCCAATTAGTACACCCGAATGACCTGTGATGGGACATAAATTAATAATTCTCTTCTGCAAACACCACTCATCATCTATAAAATGTGCATTCATACATATATAAGATAAGTTTTGACCTGAAGTCCAAGTGTTTGTGGTCAAACATACTCTTAAGGATATATTTTTTAAGGATATCCAATACTTTTCTTCTTTCCTCAATGAAATAACTATAACAATCTCTTGTTGCAGTTGAACGTGAAGGTACAACAAAATGTGGATTAATAACCTTACAAAATTCACGAAAACCTTCCCGCTCAACAAAAGAAAAAGGTAATTCATCTACAATCAACATTTTTGGTAAAACTTTCCTAATTAGTTCTTGATTGAACTCCCATAACTTAGGAAATGTCATCCTTTCAATGGAACCATCATCACTAACATGTGTTTTCGACTCAAGATCAATTAGGTTTTGCTTTTTATTAATATTTTCTCGATACATTTTGCATGTGCTAATGTGATTTCTCATAGGGGTAGTCCCATTTTTTGTAGCACAACCAAATTTTTTATGATAGTATATACATTCAGCCATGTTAGCGACATCACATTTGATAAAATGATTCCACCATGTAGATCTTTTTTATTTGCTCATGTTGGAAGAGATTCACTTACAGTAAGGGGTTTCCCATCATATTTTTGTTTCTGATTCTTTTGTTTGGCCTTTGACACGACCTAATATTCAGACACTAGTTCACACTCAAAGTTGCTATCATTGTATCATGATCCATTGAAAACCTGAAATTAACAACCTGAATGAACAAGAACACATAATAACTTTCAATCTAAACTAAATAAAAACAAATTGGCAAAATAAATAATGCATATAATTAAATAACAACAATTACCAACAGAATGTCATCAATATTACAAAGCTTCTAACAAAATTAAATAACATATTGGCTTACTAAAACAAACATCTAACAAAATCAAACAGCAAGATGTCAACATAGAAGGCTCACTACAACCGGAACTAACACATATAATCAAATCTAGGGTTCGCGGCTTTGTGCCGACCGGGTTACCTGAGGACTGGAGTCGAGGCTGCCAAAAAGTCATGATTTTGCCTCTAGTAGGGTGGTCGTCAGTGGGGGGTGGCCGATGGCTTGATTTTGCCATTGGTAGGGTGGTCGTCGTTGTCTCGTCAGTAGGTTTTTGGAGAATAAAGAAAACCTTGGGAACTAGGATTGATGAAATTTGGAAACGTGGAACCAGATATAGATTTAGAACAAGGAATCAAGGATATTAAATAAAATAATTTAAAATATATATTTTTAAGTTTTGGATAATCGGATATCTGAATATCCGAAATTTGTAAAATCGGTATCCGAAGAATTTTCGGATATCCGAAAATTTAGATATTTCGGATTCGGATTTTCGGGTTTGCGGATTGGATTTTCGGATATGGATATTTTTGAACACCCCTATATGTAAGTAGCTTATATGTTACATATACGTAAGTTGATGGAACTCTGATGAGTTACAAACATGTAACCCATAATATTATATATATTTATAACTCTTACTTACATATACGTAACCAAACATTAGTCTGAAGTCATATTCTGTCATAATCATCTATATGTTTAGAAGACAACTCCTGCTTTAATTATGTAGTTACGTATACGTAACCATATACGTAAATCATCATTATCTTAATTTCTTATACTAAAATCAACACCTTTTCAATAATATCAAACAATAGATTATATCGTACACCACTTGATTCTACCTTTTTGTAACGATTGAATGAGATACGTTTACACACTCTTGCAATGAGCCATGATTGTTTCCATCCTCTAATGATCTAGGGGTGGTTGCAAGTGAGGGTTCTATCAAACCTAACACCCTAACCGATTATCACCTCTTTAATCAAATGAATATATGAATGATGGAATTGATTAAAGTTTCTCTAAAATTGCTTTTGTAGAAACAAATAAAGAAATGATATATGAAGAATCGAATTGGTCAAATATGTACAAGTTATTCATACAAGTTAAGAATGTATATGGTTACGTATATCTAACCTATCATTTTACATATTCTTATTTGTTGTCATTGTTGTTCTTCCCTGTTGTAATACCTGAGATCCACTTTTTAGTTTCCTTATTCCCAAGCTACGTATATGTAACCCTAGTTACATAACAAGTCTTCATCTTCTTTCTTTCATCACCATCCATTGTGAAATTGAATGAGTGTACTCGTGAACCTATCTATCGATTGAGTTTATGAAGAACCAATTCAAAATTCGCTAACCTTGAACTTGATTTCATCTTCATCGACTCCCTACTCTTTGATTTGTTAACAAGCCATGCAACCTCCTATTGACTTAATTTCATCATTATCACTAACATCCGACTTTAATTTCTTGACATACCATTCCATGGTCGATGAATGGTCAAGATATGATTCAATGAAATAGGTTTTTAAAATACTTTGTAAATTGGTTTGTTCAATCATGGAGAAAAAAATGGAATTTAGTCAACAATAAGTATTTACTACAAATAAATTACATATAAAATTACTAAAATACCCTTTGAATATAATAAATATAAATATATAATGAAAAATTATGATTGGTTAGGATTGGTTTTCTTGATTTTTATAAAACTAATTGGTTTTCTTAGGATCCCTCTCCTCTCTCTCTTTATATATATATATATATATATATATATATATATATATAATTTTGTCTAATATCCCCCTAAAAGCGAATGAATGGTGGACTGAGGTCAAGTTTGTGACAAAAGAACTCAAACTGATGTCTAGGTAGACTATGTGAAGATATACGCCACTGTTAGCTTGGTAGAAATAAATCTGGTATGAAGCTTGTCAGACAACACTGGTTACCACGTGTAAGCTACATGCCACGTGATAACTTCCAACCAATATGTCAACCACACCATCAGATATGTGTCACATTTGCATGTTTCCGCACTAGACGGATGTGTTGGGAATTCATCACGGATCGCAAAACTGTGGATAACCAAAGTATCTACTATTAGTGGATATTATTTGTTGTATATTTGTATTGGGTTTATCCCATGATTTTAGGAGGGTTGTTAGGCTATGCATATGTATATGGGTTATATATATGTATGTATATATATATGTATATATATATATATATATATGTATATATATGTATATATATGTATATATATGTATATATATGTATATATATATATATATATATATATATATATATATATATAAGATATGAACCATGTGAAAACCCTTAAAAATTGTAAAAACTCTTTAACCTCATCATAACCATTCATTTAATATTAAAAATTCTAGATCATCATCAATGGCTTAGATGTCTCTAAGGGTAAATGGGTAATTTTGACTATGTACTTTTTCTTTGAAATGTTAGATTCTTAGATTATATTTTTGACCAAATCTATTGTCACTCTCTATTAATCAAGAACACATACCCATTTCATGTTTATCTAAGAAATCTCATCTTTTTTTCAAATCTCATCAATATCCCTGTCAAGAACACAAACAATCAATTCATCACACCCTCCCTAACATGCCGACAATATCACTACCGACTCACCACGTTAGCAATCCCACCACTCGCCTCACCACGGGTTCACATTTTCACAAAGAATCTTGGCTATAAAAGTTGAGGTCGAGTCCTGAAGTGATACTAGCGTTTTTCACCGAAAAGACTTTCGTAATTTGCTCTCTCACACTTAAAAATAGTGATTTTTCATCGAGATCTATAAAACTCCAGCGAACCTTTGCTTTTCCAGTGAGTGTAATGGGAAGAAGAAGTGACAGATGTCACACCCCCGCTAAGAGCGGAAACACGGGGTTGCGACGAGACGGGAATCGTCATAACACATGGTAAGCGATAGAGATGCAATAATAAAATGATGACAAGCGTGTCATGACGACACCCGACAACAAGGGGACTTGTGTCGTGTATAGTCAATGTCCACGACAACATAGCCATAAGCATAACAAGATGAACGATTCACATAATCACATAAAGATGAAATTGTAATGTAATTTCCCACAACCCGGGAACAAGTTTCAAAAGATTGTAATTGTTTACATAGTTCCACATTGTTCAAAATATCTGTTTGTCAAACATGTTTAGTCCAAAATTGCATCCTAGGGTCTCCACTAAGGCAGCACACCTAGAACCTCAGCTAGCATGATCACCTGAAAAGATATGCTTAAAATGGTCAACAAATTGTTGGTGAGCTCGCAGGTTTAAGAAATAAAAATGTAAGTGATGCTGTATAAAGTAAATGATATGGAATACCATGGATACAGTTATATACACAAGTAAAATCACATGACATGAGCTTTGCAACCAAACCTAGCGACGTACACAAAGAAATTGTCGGCGTATATTCACCCAAGACCCGTACCTGGCTATTGTTGGTACTAACTAGTATACCAACCGAGGGTGGGGGTGTCAACCCAGTAGTACTACCAATACCTAACCGTCGGTTCCCACACTGGAATTAAATAGTTGCAAAGATAGAACCACACAGCAGACCCAAGCATGTATCAGATAAGTACGTGCAACACAGTATCACGTTGATTCCTTGTATGAAAATTGTATGTATGTTGTACAGCATAGAAAACGGGTGAGCATACTTTTCCCCCATGTTTGTAAATGTTTGTAAAATAGTATAAGCATAAAAAGGGGCCACGAAACTCACTTGTTAAGTGGTAAGTGTGAAAGGTCGAGATTTCCAACAGTTGAATGCAATGATCAGTCAAACACCTATTGACAGTTATGGTCAAGCATTAATGACATGTATAAAGCGTAGTAATGTTTGGTCGTTCGGGTTGTATCGGTTCGATCGTGGGTAGCACACACACAAGCGGACACACACATCATCAGACACACGACGGGACCAGACGCTCGACCCACGTTCCATTCGTACGAATCAACCTTCAATCGTGCGAATTAGCTACTTTCGTGCGATTGAACCTTCATTCGTGCGATTGGACTCAGTCGCACCACACAACACACACATTCGCACGACCCAACCTCCATGCGTACGAATCAACCCTCAGTCGTACGAATTAGCTACTTTCGTGCGATTGAACCTTCATTCGTGCGATTGGACTCCAGTCGTGCGAAACACGCACAATCGCATACACTCAGTCGGTCACCTGACTCATTCGCACACAATCATTCACACGCATGACTCAATCGCATACATACACCCTGTCGCACTACTCAGTCGCACGACCTGCCTAGTCGCACAACTCAGTCGCACGATTGACTTAGACGCATGATTCAGTCGCACGACTTACTCAGTCGCACGGCTCAATCGCATGACAGACCCAGTCGCCCGAACTGCAGAATCGCGACTGCGGTCGGGCTGAGCAGCCCCCGAGCTGCTCTAACGCGGGTTTTATACCACGAGGACTTCCAGAAACACTCCACCAACATACACAAACATGAAACACAAGCGGAAAGACCTCACACGCACCCACTCGACCTCATGTGCTCGGATGAAGCCGAGCACCCGAAACCCTAGAAATCGCAGCAGTAAAACCGAACCAAAATGGGTTGAACAAGGTTGTCTACCTGCTAGGAACGCGTACACACGATGATACCCAAGATTTGGTAGTGAAAACGCGACAAACGTGACGATTTTTGGTGCTAAATCGAGAGAAAAGATGAAGAAAAAGGTTGAAGGTGAAGAAGATGAAGATGGGGATAAATGGCTGGAAATGGGGCTTATATACCCAGCCAAGTTTGCAAAGTTACAAGTTTAGTCCCTGCACTTAACCCTCGAGTTTCCCAAAATTTGTTTCGGTTGATTACGATCTTAAAATGTTCGTTATATTACGGTTAAAAGCGTATTTATTGGCATTTGATAGCCTAAAATGGTTTTATTAGTGACAATGGTCGAAATTAAAAATGATATATTTGGTGGTAATGGTGATGAAATTTATAAAAGTTTTATGCTTAACACACGTTCTCGAAGGAAGTACAGGCACAAGGGAAAAATAAGCAGACATGATTCCGTAAAGCAGGAGTTCATGAAGAAAAGGAAGATTAATTAGAAATTTTCATGTTATTTATGTCGTTCGACGGACCTTGAGGTGACGGATGTCACAGTATCCCCCAGTTGAGAGAGTTTCGTCCCGAAATTCAGCTGGAGTTAGGTCCAAGAGTGTCATCCACGAATAAGTGTGGGTATTTGAGTTTCATTTGATCTTCCCGTTCCCATGTAAACTCTGGCCCTCGTTTCGAATTCCACCTTACGCGAACAATTGGTATTCTACTGCGCTTCAACTGTTGACTTTATGATCCATGACCTCAATGGGTTCCTCAATAAAATGAAGCTTTTCGTCGATTTTGATATCCTCAATGGGTATGTGAAGTGATTCGTCAGCCAAACACTTCTTGAGGTTCAACACATGGAAAGTATCATGCACACCATTGAGTTCTTGTGGTAACCTTAATCGGTAAGCCACTGGACCAATTCTTTCTGTAATCTCGAATGGTCCAACGTATCTTGGGGCTAACTTCCCTTTCTTTCAAAACCGAACAACTCCTTTCCAAGGAGAGACCTTGAGTAATACTCGATCCCCAACGTTGAATTCTAGAGGCTTTCGACGATTGTCGGCGTAGCTCTTTTGGCGATCTCTAGCGGCTTTCAGTCTATCTTTGATTTGGAAGATCTTGTCGGTCGTTTCCTGGATGATCTCTGGGCCTGTTAGCTGACTTTCACCAATCTCGGCCCAACAAACGGGTGATCTACACTTCCTTCCGTACAACGCTTCGAACGGAGCACACCCAATGCTGGTGTGGTAGCTATTATTGTATGAGAATTCAATCCATGGTAAATGAGTATCCCAACTACCACCAAAATCGATTACACACGCTCTCAGCATGTCCTCTAGCGTTTGTATGGTTCGTTCACTTTGGCCATCTGTTTGAGGGTGATAGGCGGTACTCATGTCTAATCGAGTGCCCATTGCTTTCTGGAGTGTTTGCCAAAATCGTGAAGTGAATCGGCCGTCACGGTCGGAGATGATTGACACCGGCACTCCGTGTCTTGTCACGACCTCTTTAATGTACAATCTCGCCAACTTGTCCATTTTGTAGTCTTCTCGGATTGGCAAGAAGTGTGCTGATTTCGTCATTCGATCCACTACGACCCATATCGAGTCATGCCCGTTGCTCGTTTTAGGGAGTTTGGTAATGAAATCCATGGCTATATCTCCCATTTCCACTCGGGAATTTCAGGTTGCTGTAATAATCCCGATGGTTTCTGATGTTCCGCTTTAACTTTCGAGCATGTCAAGCATCTGCTGACGTACGTGGCAATGTCTTTCTTCAGGCCTGGCCACCAGTACAGATCTTTGAGATCATGGTACATCTTGTCTGCGCCAGGATGAATAGATATCGTGTTTATGTGCTTCATCCATGACCAAGGTACGTACACCTCCCCCTTGGGTACCCATATACGGTCCACGAAGTACTGTACGCCATCGTCCTTGCACATTAGTTGTTTATCCAACCTCGGAATTCTTCTCCCGCAAGGTTTTCTTCTTTCAACGCTTCACTTTGTGCAATTTGGATCTGGGCTTTCAAATTTGTTGAATGGTCAATCCCAAAGCTCGAGCACGTAGTGGTTTCACGCGTTCTTTGCGGCTTAGAGCATCAGCCACCACGTTAGCTTTCCCCGGATGATACCGAATTTCACAATCGTAGTCACTAAGTAGCTCTACCCAACGTCGCTGTCGCATATTGAGTTCCTTCTGATCCAGAATATGTTGAAGGCTTTTATGATCTGTGTATACGATGCATTTGGTTCCATACAGGTAATGCCTCCATATCTAAGTGCGAATACTACAGCACCCAACTCAAGATCATGAGTCGTTTCGTTACCTTAAGTTGTCGCGAAGCGTAGGCCACCTTATCTTTCTGCATTAGTACACATCCCAACCCTTGATGCGAAGCATCACAGTACACCACAAAATCATCAGTTCCGTCCGGGAGGGACAATATCGGTGCATTGCACAACTTATCTTTCAGCGTTTGGAACGCCCGTTCTTGCGCATCACCCCAATCAAACTTCTTGTCTTTCTGAGTCAGCAATGTCAACGGTTGAGCGATCTTTGAAAAGTTCGCAATGAAACGACGATAGTATCCGACCAATCCTAAGAACTGCCGTGTCTCTGAAGGTGTCTGGGGTGTATCCATTTCTTTACCGCTTCGATCTTGCCGGGATCTACATGAATCCCGTCTCTGTTAACCATATGACCCAAAAACTTCACCTCTCGCAGCCAGAACTCACACTTCGAGAACTTGGCGAAAAGTTTCTCCTCTCTTAACAGTTCCAGTATTGCCCGAAGGTGTTCTTCATGGTCCTCCTTCGATCGAGTAGATAAGTATGTCGTCGATGAATACGATCACAAACTTATCCAAGTAAGGTTTGCACACTCGATTCATCAAGTCCATGAACACAGCTGGTGCGTTAGTCAATCCAAACGGCATGACCGAGAACTCATAGTGCCCATAACGAGTTCTAAATGCTGTCTTCGGTATGTCCTCCTCGAAAACTCTTAGTTGGTGATATCCAGACCGAAGGTCGATCTTGGAAAAATACGAAGCTCCTTGTAACTGATCAAACAGGTCGTCATCCTGGGGAGAGGATACCGATTCTTCACAGTTAATTTGTTCAACTCACGGTAATCGATGCACATACGAACGACCCATCCTTCTTCTTGACAAATAACACTGGTGCTCCCCAAGGCGAGTGACTCGGCCGAATAAAACCCTTCTTCAGTAGTTCCTGTACTGGCTAGATAACTCTTGCATTTCAGACGGTGTCAACCGATACGGTGTCTTTGCTACCGGTGTAGCTCCAGGAACCAAATCAATACGGAATTCCACCTGTCGTGGAGGAGGCAAACCAGACAAGTCATCTGGGAATACATCCGGGTAATCCCGCGCTATGGATATTTGTCAATTCCTGTTCCTCCTCTTTCTTTTCCACCACATGAGCCAGAAAAGAGTAGCATTGTTTTCGTAAACTCCGACGTGCTTTCATGCAGGAAATAAGCTTTAAGTTTCTCCCCGTCTTTCTCCTTGAATTCTGAGTACTCCCCCGTCTGACATAGGGATTCGCACTACCTTGTCTCGACAAACAATCTCGGCCCCGTGTTTCGACAACCAATCCATTCCCACAATCACATCGAAACTTCCTAGCTCAAAGGGTATCAAGTCTATATATCGAAGGTGTGGTCCTCTAATATTATTGAGCACTTTCTAATAATTTCATCGGCCTGAACAATCCTACCGTTGGCCATTTCTACAGAGTAGCTAGTTTCTAGCCTACTAGGGCTCAATTCAAGAAATTGCACAAACTCAGAAGATATAAAGCTATTGTCTGCTCTAGTATCAAACAGTATAGATGCAAAGTGATTATTGAGTAAGTGCGTACCCGTGACAACATTCGGGTCCTGGCGAGCATCGTTGGCTCCAATGACGAATGCACGTCCCCGAGCTGTATTCCCCTGATTGGTCGGGCCTTGATTTCCAGCTATGGCCATCACTTGCTGCTGGTTGTTTCCTTGTTGACCCGGTGCCTGATTCAGCCTGGGGCACATATTTCGGTAGTGATCTAGGCTCCCACACTCATAACAAGCCCTTGCATTCCCGGCGGGGTTAACCGCGTTGACCGGTGCAACCATATTCGGCGTTGTTCTGCAGTCTCTTGCAAGATGCCCCGGGCGTCTACAATTCGCGCACACCCGGCACTGCGTTGCTGGGGGATGATGATAATTGCACTTGTCACATTTGGGGTGCGGACCCACATACTCTCGCCTGCCCTGCGTCACTGCCACAAAGTTTCTGGTTGTCTTGGCTCTTTTGTCAAACTTCCCGGCACTCGACCGGCTCGTTTCCCCAAAATCCTTCCTCTTTTCTGCTCCTCTACCCAAAACCCCCGTTCTCACCATTTCATCAGTCAAAGCGCCAGCCTTTAGAATCGCGCTCTGATTGTAGGAGAGCGGTAGCGGTTACCATTGCCCGGATTTGAGGCGCAAGTCCCCAAATGTATCTCTCGATTCTCTTGTTTCCGGCGTGACCAGATGCGGAACCAACCTCGCTAACTCATGAAAACGGTCGGTGTAAGCGCGTGCCCAGCCCCCACCATGGCATGATTCCAGAACTCATGCTCAAGTTTTTGCATCTCATTGAGAGGACAGTACTCCTCGGTGATTAGGGCCTTGAACTCATCCCACGACATTTGCATCACGGATTCTCTTCCCCTAGCCTGAATCTGAGTGTTCCACCACGTCAGTGCCTTGCCCTGTAGTGAGCAAGTGGCGTACTTAATCCTTTGGCTGTCGAGGCATTCGCTGATATCGATCACGGCCTCCATCTTTTCAAGCCATCTGGTCAGAGCTATGGCTCCACCTTTGCCATCAAACTCTCGTGGTTTACAAGCCACAATTCCTTGTACGAACATCCCCGTCTAGTATTCACAACCCCGGTCTCGTTAACAATTACAGTTTCATTACCGGCTGTACCACCATTTCCGGTCTCCTGATTGCTTTCGTTCCCAGTCGGGTTACCGTTATCCTCATTTTCATTGCCACCGTCCCCGTGGGGGTGAGAATTCTAGAGAGCATCGCTCACTTGGGCCACGATCGTAGGAATCAGTGCGGCCAACTGCTGAGTGATCAGGGCTGCCACATCAGTGTTCCCTGTTCCTTGATTGTTACTGGCAGGAGCATCACTTGTTCTTGGGGTTCTTCCCCTGCCTCTGCCTCTGCCTCTTGGGGTTTCAATTCCGCTACTATTACTGCGAGTAGATCTTCGAGGCGGCATGTTCTATTCATAAAAGAGGTAATAGTAAGCTTTAGTCACCATAAGATACACAAGTATTCTGTTTATCAAGTTCCAATGTTCATGTTCCGGTCGGTCAAGATCACCATGCAGCCCATTTCAAGCATATTCTTGGTATACGGTGATGTTTATATATAGGGTCCCCCGCAGCGTTCCCACCACACCCACGATGTACCGAGAATGATGCCCGATCCGGTTACATGACATCCGACTTTCCTTTACATCATATCCATAATAATTCATCAGGTCAACTGAGAGCCCAAGCACGTAATCACGTATAGTCTGGTGGAGGTTGCCTATCTCGCATCCTTAAAGGACTCAGACATAGCCTCCTCGGGTCAGTCTCAGTGTCCAAGGTTAAGCGCAGTATATGATCTGTGAAGATCTCTTCGGGTCTTAATACCCGAATTTGGTTATGATAACTCGGCACGCAGAGGGAATGGAAGATCTAATAGGAGCATCCCATAAAAGAGTGAGCACAAGGCTCTCTCATAGGGGAAAGATCACAAAACAGATAGATACGAACAAGTAATGAGGAACACGTATGAGATACAAAATGCACACAACCCTGGCATGCAATCTACATGAAGGTTCCTAGGTTATAGTCTAGGTCAAGTGTATTGCCTAATTCTCTATAACCAATGGCTCTGATACCAGTCTGTCACACCCCCGCTAAGAGCGGAAACACGGGGTTGCGACGAGACGGGAATCGTCATAACACATGGTAAGCGATAGAGATGCAATAATAAAATGATGACAAGCGTGTCATGACGACACCCGACACAAGGGGACTTGTGTCGTGTATAGTCTATGTCCACGACAACATAGCCATAAGCATACAAGATGAACGATTCACATAATCACATAAAGATGAAATTGTAATGTAATTCCCACAACCCGGGAACAAGTTTCAAAAGATTGTAATTGTTTACATAGTTCCACATTGTTCAAAATATCTGTTTGTCAAACATGTTTAGTCCAAAAATGCATCCTAGGGTCTCCACTAAGGCAGCACACCTAGAACCTCAGCTAGCATGATCACCTGAAAAGATATGCTTAAAATGGTCAACAAATTGTTGGTGAGCTCGCAGGTTTAAGAAATAAAATGTAAGTGATGCTGTATAAAGTAAATGATATGGAATACCAGGATACAGTTATATACACAAGTAAAATCACATGACATGAGCTTTGCAACCAACCTAGCGACGTACACAAAGAAATTGTCGGCGTATATTCACCCAAGACCCGTACCTGGCTATTGTTGGTACTAACTAGTATACCAACACGAGGGTGGGGGTGTCAACCCAGTAGTACTACCAATACCTAACCGTCGGTTCCCACACTGGAATTAAATAGTTGCAAAGATAGAACCACACAGCAGACCCAAGCATGTATCAGATAAGTACGTGCAACACAGTATCACGTTGATTCCTTGTATGAAAATTGTATGTATGTTGTACAGCATAGAAAACGGTGAGCATACTTTTCCCCCATGTTTGTAAATGTTTGTAAAATAGTATAAGCATAAAAAGGGGCCACGAAACTCACTTGTTAAGTGGTAAGTGTGAAAGGTCGAGATTTCCAACAGTTGAATGCAATGATCAGTCAAACACCTATTGACAGTTATGGTCAAGCATTAATGACATGTATAAAGCGTAGTAATGTTTGGTCGGTTCGGGTTGTATCGGTTCGATCGTGGGTAGCACACACACAAGCGGACACACACATCATCAGACACACGACGGGACCAGACGCTCGACCCACGTTCCATTCGTACGAATCAACCTTCAATCGTGCGAATTAGCTACTTTCGTGCGATTGAACCTCATTCGTGCGATTGGACTCAGTCGCACCACACAACACACACATTCGCACGACCCAACCTCCATGCGTACGAATCAACCCTCAGTCGTACGAATTAGCTACTTCGTGCGATTGAACCTTCATTCGTGCGATTGGACTCCAGTCGTGCGAAACACGCACAATCGCATACACTCAGTCGGTCACCTGACTCATTCGCACACAATCATTCACACACGCATGACTCAATCGCATACATACACCCTGTCGCACTACTCAGTCGCACGACCTGCCTAGTCGCACAACTCAGTCGCACGATTGACTTAGACGCATGATTCAGTCGCACGACTTACTCAGTCGCACGGCTCAATCGCATGACAGACCCAGTCGCCCGAACTGCAGAATCGCGACTGCGGTCGGGCTGAGCAGCCCCCGAGCTGCTCTAACGCGGGTTTTATACCACGAGGACTTCCAGAAACACTCCACCAACATACACAAACATGAAACACAAGCGGAAAGACCTCACACGCACCCACTCGACCTCATGTGCTCGGATGAAGCCGAGCACCCGAAACCCTAGAAATCGCAGCAGTAAAACCGAACCAAAAATGGGTTGAACAAGGTTGTCTACCTGCTAGGAACGCGTACACACGATGATACCCAAGATTTGGTAGTGAAAACGCGACAAACGTGACGATTTTTGGTGCTAAATCGAGAGAAAAGATGAAGAAAAAGGTTGAAGGTGAAGAAGATGAAGATGGGGATAAATGGCTGGAAATGGGGCTTATATACCCAGCCCAAGTTTGCAAAGTTACAAGTTTAGTCCCTGCACTTAACCCTCGAGTTTCCCAAAAATTTGTTTCGGTTGATTACGATCTTAAAATGTTCGTTATATTACGGTTAAAAGCGTATTTATTGGCATTTGATAGCCTAAAATGGTTTTATTAGTGACAATGGTCGAAATTAAAAATGATATATTTGGTGGTAATGGTGATGAAATTTATAAAAGTTTTATGCTTAACACACGTTCTCGAAGGAAGTACAGGCACAAGGGAAAAATAAGCAGACATGATTCCGTAAAGCAGGAGTTCATGAAGAAAAGGAAGTTTAATTAGAATATTTTCATGTTATTTATGTCGTTCGACGGACCTTGAGGTGACGGATGTCACAACAGAGAGGTATAATACATATAATTGTTTTGTTTTTTGATTGTAATAAACTAGTTTTCTTTGTAACTCTAAAACATTATAAACCTTTCTACTATTAACTTTTAGTTATTTAATTTCTTTATAGAACTTCATATTATATGTATTGTTTACATATGTATTTAAAGTTTCTTAGATTTACTTTTAATAAGTTTTTGGATTCTAATTAATCTACCTGTTCAATGTGACCCATGTTCGGTTTACATTGGATTAATTTTTTTTGTTTTTATTTTTTGTATGTTCGTGATTGTATAACACCCGGATATTTTTGGAAGCCAACAAAAGAAGAAAAGAAATAAAGTCCAAGTCGAGGGACCAAACTTGCCAACCAGAGAAAGTTGGGTGAGTGGACGTATTTGAAGGGAGAGGGCAACCCTTATCCTCTCCCCATACCCAAAATTCTACAAAGAAAAGAGAGAAGAAGAAGAAGAAAGGGAGAAAAGAAGAGAAAGGTTGGTTCGAGTGTATTCAAGCGTGCAAAATCGTCGTGTAGTGGGTCTAAACGAAGCTCTACTTCTCAGCGTGGTTTGTGTGAGTTCTAGGACCCCTCTTTTACAAGTTTTTGGTCGATTTTAGGGCTGAAACACGTCTGAAAAACCTTTTTGTATGTATGTGTGTTTGACCCATTTGTATGTGTTTGCGTGTGATGTGTTTGGAGTTTGTTTCCGGGCTTATGTGTGCTTGAATGGTGTTGTGGTATGCATTCCTAAGGTTTAGGATGTTTGATTTGGGCTTAGAATGGGTTTGGATGAGTTGGAGGTCGAAAATGGCAGATTGGGTTCGGGATGAACTGCATTCTGCATCAGCTAGGGCTAGGAGACCGAATGGAGGCCATACGGCCGAATGAGGTGCGATTAAGGTTCATTCGCACAATTGAGGTTCAATCGCATATGAGACGTACGACTGGAGCTCATACGCCTGCCAGTCGTGCGACTAAGGGTCAATCGCATGGGGAGTTATGCGACTGAGGCCCATACACCTAGTTCCATCTGCATTAGATCCATTCGCACAAGTATCCATCCGCATTGGTTCATTCGCATAGGTGCACAATCGCATAGGTGCTCAATCGCATAGGTGCTCAATCGCATAGGTGCTCAATCGCATATTGTCCATTCGCATAGTGTTTAGTCGCATGAGAGGTTATGCAACTGAGAAGTGCCCATACGCCCAAATAGGGCGGGTGTACCCGAGGAAATGCGTAGTTTAATTACTGACTTTTGGGGGAAAGTGCAGATGTAAGTTTTGACGTGGAAGTTCCCGTAACTTCATGTAAGGTGATTGTTGTGACCTTAGAGGTTATGTCGGGCATGATGATGATGTTGCATGATTATGCATGATGTATGTTATGTATGTATGATGTTGTCGTGTATGATGATGCTATCTGCGTGTGTTGATGTTCCTTATTATGATGTATGCTTATCTTTCCTGTGGCTTTACGTGTTACCTTAATGAATGAAATGAAAGTATTATGTAACGTAAAGTGGAAGATAATGAAAAGAGAACATGATGAATGCATGCATTGATGAATGATGAAAGTAATGAAAGTCTTGCAAGCCTTGTATGTCGGGACAAGCCATTGACAGGTGTTAGCCCAACGGTGTGTGGGTTCACTACCCCGGGAGGATGCACATCGGGGTCTTTCTTTGTGAACGACCATTTGTATAGAACATTGTTGCATACCCTAGGTACTGTGGCCAGAGGTGCGGTGCACCGTTATAGAAGGTCTATGATAGGCTTAGGTCCAGTACCAGGAACAGAAGGTATTGCACATGGAAATGGTACACCTAAACTTTACCTTAGGTATTGTGGCCAGAGGTGCTGTGCACCATTATAGAAGGTCTATGATAGGCCTACGTCCAGTACTAGGAACAAAAGGGTAAAGTTTATGGTTTTGATGGAAAGAAAAGATGTAATGATGAAAGAATGTGAATGATGATGACGTACGATGAATGAAGGAAAGTTAAAGAATGAATGAATGATGAAGATAATAATGATATTATCTATGTGTACGTATGATGTATGATCGCATGAAAGTAATGAACGGTTTTAACAAAAGAAAAGTATGTTTTATTATAAAACTAGAACTCACTCAGCAACGCTGATTTTTATGTGTTTCCAGTTGGCAGGTAATGATTGCTGAGGATGGCATGGGGTGGCTACTCAGCTCTTTTGGATGACATCCATTTATATAATGCTTTTGTGATGTAATGCAACAATGTATTTTGTAACTGGTTATCAATGTATTATTTTGCAAAAGCCTTTATAATGAAATGAAATGTTATTTTTAAATGTTTCCGCTGCGATATTTATTTAAGATAAATGTAACTATCTCTTTTATGTGGGATGATTGACCAACTGTAAGCGTCCCGGGAACGGGGCCTTACAGATTGATTTTAGAAAAAAAGGTTAATGGTGTAACTAGAATAGTTTTACAGATTGGTTTAGTTACACTAGTGTAATTACAATAGTTTTACAGATTGGTTTAGTTACATTGGTTTAGTTATGCTAGTTCTACAGATTGGTTTAGTTACACTGGTTTATAGATTGATGTAATTACAAGCATGTTTACAGATTAGTAGAAGACACACAAGAGAAAATATTATTTTTTCTTTAGTTACACTAGTTTACATTGAAAAATATTAGTGGTGTAATTATTATAGTTTTACAGATTGGTTTTATTATTTTACAAATTGTTTTACATTAGGTTAATTATGTTACAGTCGTGTAGTTTTGTTTTTTATTTCTTTATAGTTTGAAATTTGGTTACAGTGGCGTAGATGCGTAGTTACATGATTTAATGTCGTTTGGTTATTAGGTTATTGTAATGATGGTATTACTGTAAGTTTGAATGGTATAATATCGGATGTAGTGGTGATTAGTTTGTTTTAAATTCGTTTAACAGATTGTTTTACATTAGTTTACATTGGTTTACATTGATGTAATGTTGTTTGGTTGTTGTAATGATTCTGCTACTTTTAGTTTAGAGTGTTGTAATATAATGTATTTAACAGTGTAAGTAGATGTTTTCGTTAGAATTTTGCTAAAAATTACATTAGTATAACATGGTGTAATGTCATTTGGTTTTTAGCATAACATTAGTAACAGTAAGTAGATGGTTTAGGTTTTTACAATGTTGTTACACTTATTTATATTAACGTAACAGTAAGTTGCATTAGTTTATATTTGTTTTACAGATCGATTTATATCAGTTTACATTGGTGTAATATTGAGTGTTTCATAGTGTAACTTGGTGTTGTAAAATGGTTTTAGGTGTTTTAAATATTTCTTTAGGTGTTGTAAATGCTACTTATAGTGATGTAACTACAGACATCTTAGCTAAAGTATAAAAAAATTGTTGAGACTATATGGAAACTAAAGAGAAAAAGAATATGAATTTAATGGTGCAATTTTTATGAAATAACAATATAGTATAAAAAAGTTATGAATGTATAAAAAGAATTAGATGTAAGTTATTTTTATAATATATATACATATATATATAATATATATAATATATATATATATAATATATATATATATATATATATAATATATATACATATACATATATATATATATATATATACATATATATATATACATATACATATATATATATATACATATATATATATATAATATATATATATAATATATATATATATATATACATAATATATATATATATATATATATATATATATATATATATATATATATATATATATATATATGTAAAAGGAGAGAAAAAAAAGATGGTGACACTTGTCACCACTATATTCAACCTGATCTTTTTGAATTACTTAATTGATCAAATTATCATTTTCTATTAATAAAATCATATTGACACATGGCAAGATCTCATCTATCTCAAAACAAATATGAATTAAATAGAGTTAAAGGATTCTCATAAAAACTAATGGTTCTCATTAAAACCTTACCCTATATATATATATATATATATATATATATATATATATATATATATATAGAGAGAGAGAGAGAGAGAGAGAGAGAGGAAGGATCTTAAAAAACCATAAAATTATGTAAAAGCTAGAGAAAATCAATTAAATCGGTCACATAACTTATAAATTTTTTATCACTACCCCTTATATTTGTGTGTGTATATATAAACAAAGGTATGGATCAAATGAAAAACGTAACATGGTTTTACACATACGTCACATATAGGTTACGTATACGTAAGACTCTTCATTCTCGTATTTATGTTCAACATATATGTAAAAAATGCTTAAATAAACTTTTAACAATTAAAATCATACAAAATTTATGAATTATGTAATTGTTTTCATTGGTTTTCACATTTATAATGTTATGACGTCCTTTGATCGGGTAACTTCGGCCCCTTATCCACCAAAATTATATTGTATGCATTTTCAAAAGTCGGTTGCTAATATCACCGGCTAAAAAACCCCATCAAGTTTCTTTATTGACATTTTTTATTCTATTTTTTTTAATTTTAAAAAATATAATTTAGACCCCTCTCAAGTTTTTAAAATTCTCGGTTTAATGCTCTGTACAATAAAAATTCAAATTCGTCTCGTTTGGACTTAATCAGAAATGACTCGGGTTAAATATAAAATGTTTGCATGCTTAACTTTATATGCATTTTAGAACTGTTTACGCTTCGAAAAAATCTACGTTATCACATAAATTTTGTTCAAATATTAGTTGATTCAAATATAAACATTTCGACATAAATTTTATTTCACACGCCAGATCAAATATAATATATTTTCATTTTCTCTATATCTCAACCTAAATTTCATTTGGACACGAGTCAATTAATATAGATGTTTCGACATAAATTTTGTTTGGAAAAAATAGAGTAAGATATAATACGTTTTCATTTACCGGTATAAATTTGAGTCACTCTAAGTATTGTCTTAAATTAGTTCGGAAACGAGTTGAGTCGATTTTCAAATGTTTGAGAATTAATATTATTACTATTTTTCATTTTATAGTCATTTTCGTGCATCACTTGCAACATCCCATACGTGTACGTGTGTATCTATACGTACTTAAAATCTAGCTTTTGGCCCTTTATTGCTATTAATTTTGTTCTTTGTAGTGTTCATACAAACAATGATTGGATTATTATTGTTGTTCCTTAATTGAACATCTCAAAATATATATTTTAAAATTTGATATGACT